>PVKM010014032.1:0-29531 GCA_004027735.1 Carollia perspicillata
GCCCAGGAGGTGTTTAATGTGCCTCCATTTTTGTGAATTAAACACACACATCCTTCTCCTTCCTCACGGAGACCTCATCTAAAGCGTGACGCACAGGAATAACCACCAGACAAGGGAAGGAAGCTACTGCTGCCCCTTCTCCTTGGAGCCAACGTCTAACCGTGTCTCACTGCTGCCTACCCTGCACTCTGTGCGCGCCAACCTCTAAATGCCCGCCCAGTGACTTCACCCCATCACGCTTTTACTCATTACACACCTACCTGCGCCCAGACGATCCATTTAAGACTCAGCTCAGGAGTCGCCTTCTCTAGGAAGTCCTTCCTCATCCCCAACCACCCACGTGCAAGGAAGGAACCTGGTGTCCTCCTCTGCCACTTACAACACCGCATGACACCTGCTTACTTCTGTGACTAGCTCTCTAACAAATTCACACTAGGCTATAGGCCCCACACCCTGGGTAGAGGTCCTGCTTTCTTCATTTCTGTATTTCAAGCCCTGAGCCACGTACCTGGCGCACACTATGCACTAAAGGTTTGCTGGAAGAATTAAAAGTAATAACATTGCCTCCCATCTGTACAGTGCAGTTCTTTGTGGTTCTAAGGCAGAGACGGCACCTACTTTGGAGACGAGGCAACTCAGGCACAAATGGGTACATGACTTAGCCACATGCACTCTGCCCATCGGGGAGGGATGACTTCTGCACCTGGGGCTCCCCGGTTTTCCTCCAGTCACCTTTCCGTGGCACCGGTACCAACCGCTTACGCACATCTGCCGGGGGTGCACTGGCTACAGGTGCTCAGCACGGCTGTCTGCCAACCTGAAATCCCGCGAGAGCACATCTACACAGCCTCATAGCCACATGCTTCTCAGTGAAGGTCTCTAGAGAGAAAAGCCATCTGGTTTCCCCTGGCTGCATGCCTTCCAGTCAACTGCCAAAACCCTGAATCCACTCCTCACTGCACCATTGGACTTCACCTAGTGGCAAGATTAATATGACATCATAGTAGAGAAAAATTCCCACCTTGTAAGGGGTTTCATGATACGTACTAAAGGAAGAGGTCTGGAAGCAGTTTCTAAGGAAACTGAGCAAATCCTGGGAGTGGCTTATGATTGGCAAACTTTCAAGGCACTGATTTAGCTATGGAGAAATCGCCACTGCTATCTTGAAATCGGCCCTGGGCACGTACTGGAAAGCTATCGGTTCAATGGCGTATGTATTCTCTCATGCCGTGGAGAACTGTGCAGGGCCAAATGCCTGGGTCGCTTCAAATGGGCATAAAACTTCACAGTTACAACTCTGTACATATTTCTACATTTTACTCAATTAATTTGTAATTTCTTGTAGATAAATGGAGTTGACAAAATATGTCCCAAAAGAAAGTTTATTCTCTAACCTCAAAGACCTCTCTCCCCACTCACGCTTCAATAATGCCTCTATTCAAAGAGCGAGAGAAAATCAAGGACAAAAATAATGACAGGGTGGGGACCGAGGGTCGGGGGGGAGGCCAACTAGGAAGGCTTTTGGTGGGAAAAGTTTCTCAACGTGGCCAGCAGCAACTGCTGCCCCAGAGAGTACGTAGCTGGCTGACGCTGACTTCCAGAAGGTGAACTGGGCTTTTTCTCTAAGACCTGTCTTTGATCTCCTGCCCAAACACACCGCTCCACCCATCCGATGCACACACAGTAAAGCTGTTCTTCCAGAAACAATAGGCCCTAGTTCCTGGTAAATAAAGCAAATATGCAAATTTTTTAGATCGTTGACACTACCTGGAATCTGTAAGCACAAACAGAAAGCAAGCCCACTGACATGTAATCGAGGGGACACCCTGGCATGCCCCTCATGTCAAATGGAAAAGAGGGTTAAAGGGTCTAAAGAGTCCAAAGTCCTTTATAACAAATTGTTTGCTTTTTTAAAACACACTCACAACGAATCCGCATTTGTGAATGTAAAGACTTAGTTTGCATTCTTCTAACACCTGTGGTTAGGCAGAGGGTGCAGGACAGGGGGAGAGGCCAGTCTGACTTCAATGGCCGGTCATGGGTATCCCAGCAGAGGGAATCAGCAAGAGACAACTGGAGAGCCTGTTTTCAACCAGACTTGCGAAATTTACTTCCCTTGGTCCCTGTTCTTGACAATGCATCTTCTGGCATCAGGTGGGAAGAAGGCTTCCCCCATCTCCCCCTCCCCCAACAGGCCCCCGGGAAAAGAGACGAATCTCTCCAAATCTGCCTAAATCCCAGAGAGCTGACACTGACTGAGTTGAGGAAAGCTCAGCTCTGATCGATGGCCTGACTCAACTCATTCGTACGACTTTGACGTTCAGTGGGTTTTGCTAGAGTCCCTCAAAGAGAAAAAAAGAAAAAAGGAGAAAAGGCAAATAAGACTACCTGTGTATTACTGCTTGTCTTCCGATCCTGTTTCTCACGAAAATCCCCATAAAGAAAATGCCCAGGTGCACACCGTTTCCATGATTGTCCTGGAATAAAAGATCCGTATCTTTAGAGTTTGTTTAAAAGAAGTCGACAGCAGACAAGGCCCCGCAATTTCCTCTTCCTTGGAGGCACCAACTTCCACGCTTAAAGCCCTAGTGTGTGCCTTAGATGAACCGACTAAGCTTGGCTTTCTACTTTGGGACCTCATGGTTATCGGTTCTGGAATATTTTCCCGAATTACCACCTCCTGTTTCCTGTGTTTACTCCTCTTAAAACTCCTATGATTCGGAGGTTGGACATCCTAAGCTGGCCTTCTAATTTCATCTTTTGCCTCCCATGTGCCATTGGTTTTTTGGTGAGATTTTCTTAATTTTATCTTCTAATCTATTATGTTTTCCATTTCGGACAGCACACTACTTTTCATTTCTGAGAGTTTTCTTGTCTGAATGTTCCTTTTTAAAAGGAATCTATTCCTTCAAGGAGGTTTCCTATACTTCTCTCGGAGGCTCACAGGACAGTGGTATTCTGGGCAGGGGGTCCTTGACCCTGCGGAGTCTCTGTCTTCCAGGCTTTGCTCTCCTTGCCTTGGTCTCTGTCACTCCTACCAGGGCACCATGTAGGGTGATGCTCGGCTGCCTATTCACAGTCCAGAGGCCGATGCTAAACACTGGCTGAGAGCTTTGTGACCACGGGCGGGGCCTGTGCACTGCAGACCTCACTGCTATGATCTGCTGGGCCTGGCACTGGGGAGACTCAGGCGTCTAATGTTCAGTCAGGTGCTTCCAACCTCTTGCCTGGGAGAACATAACCTGGCCACCGTGTTCTTGACAGCAGAATGGGAATGAGGCTCCATAGCCAGTGAATGAACTGTCACTCAGCCCCCTGCGTTCACTGAGGGGACACCCTCTTTGTGCAGAGAGAAGAGAGGAAGGCCATGCGCATCTAGGCCCAGGATGGAAAGAAGGGTCTCAGTGTTCCTCAGAATTCGGATCCCGTTTAAGACACCAAGACGACACACAGGGCCCCGTCTCAGGGATCTCTTCTCCACCCACCAAAACTAACGTTAGAATAGGAAGGAGCTTTCCCGCAGGGGTGGAGAAGGGTGAGACGCCGCTGGTGGCCAGAGCGGCAAGGGTTAGGAGACAGAGAGCTGGGGAGGAAAGAGGCTGCCTTGTCACTACGAGGAGTGAAGAGGTGAGTTACATGTCAGAAACATGTGCATGGGAAAAGGAGAGAGGTGGAGTGGAGGTGGGAAGAGAAAGGAGAATGCTGTGGAAAGGCTTCCCTGGGCGCGTCACCAGCAGATCGGGCCGAGGTCTGGTGGTGATGGGGGCACAGGAAGGAATGATCCCCAGGGTGGGGCAGCGGAAAAATCTCAGGACAGACGCCTGAGGCACTGCACTGGTTCCAACGGGAGGGCTCTGCATGCAACTGAGCCCGGGAGCGAGGCTCCAGACTGTGTCTGACTCATTCTGCAGCACCCTCCCCAAGTCCGTGAGCTCTGACCGTACAGGTGTGTGTGGGCGAGGAGGGCACACCTGTCGGGAAATGGACTGATACTCCTCCAACCTTGAGAACGTCTGAGGGGCCACTCAGGGAAAAGCCCCCACTCCATGGAAATGGTCCTCCCTAGGACAAATCCATCGCATCCTGGTTTTGTACTTTACTTGGTCGGGAAGGACCTGAACCTGCGCCACCGCCTGTCCCTGCGCCCTTTCCGGTCTGCTCTCCCACCGTCTCAGTGCCAACCCACCCGGCATCCTGGGGCTGCCAGGAATCATGTGGTCGGTTGGTGGCCACCTTAGTCATGAACAGATATGTGCAGGAAAAGAAACAAAGAACAAAAAGAAGCCCGGCTAATTTACGCCCACATGCGGTGAGTCAGCAATGCCTGCCTGCCCACTCAGAGTAAGGTACAGGGTCCTCCTTGGACTCTTCCCGCTAAAGAAAACACCAGAAAGTGCATCAGAACCGAGCACAGTGGGTTTCAACACTGTCTCCACTGCCCCTACTTCCCACGATTCAGAAGGACTAAGAAACAAAACAAGCAAATGCCCATCGCAACAAAATCCCCTACTGCCAGGGACCGGAAGTCAGTTTCCTAGAAGTGGAGAAAAGTTTACTCTGTTTCCACGATCCAAAGCATCGTGACGCTGCACGGGCTGCTGAACCGCCAGTGAGATGCGGATGGCTTTAAGGCACGACTGCAAGGAAAATGGACCACAACCCTATGAAGGGCAGCCGTTTGAGAAGCAAAAGAAAATGAAACGAATCTGAGAAAGGGCCAGTTCCGCGAGCTGCGGCCACCCTGCTCGATGCTACTTGATGTGCACGGGCAGCTCCCAGGGAGGCAAATTGCAAATGCGAGACGAGGGGGAGCAGACCACTCATAAAACAGCCATCGGAGCCAGTCTGCAGCGAAATGCCCGCGCGGAGACGGCAGGCGGCTCCCAAATTGCCGAAATGTGCCAGTTGCTTTAGGGTTCTGATTAAAACGCCGTCCTTTGTAAAGCAGGTCCTCAGCAGAGAGAGGAAAATGAGTTTGGATTATGGGCTCAGCTCTGTAAATGCCCATGCACCGTGACCTCCCGCAACCACACCCACTTCAGGAGGGGGGTTTGTGGCAAAGGAAGTGACTGCTGTAACCGTTTCCTGGGCCTAGTTTCCGGAAAACACCGAAGGGGCTGGAGACCCACAGGATGGGACAAATGAAGCCTGATGGCGTAAGGAAACATTTCTTTCTCCGTCAGACACTGTCTGTGTCGTCTTCCAGAACAGAAGAGGCGGTAAGTACAGGGAAGAGAGCTAGGGGTTAAGGTCTTTACTAAGGCACACGTGACCGAGCTCCTTGTCCCTGAGATGAGACTGGATGTGTGCCTGTCCCTTTCCTGCACAGGATGGGCTGGTGCCTGGTCCTCACTCAGGCCAGTTGCCTACAGAGATATTCTTCTGCTGAAGTCCATGGAAAACTTCAAAATCTCTTAGTGACAACAAAAACGTTTGCTTTACTAGAGTAAACTGGACTTGCCAGCTAATCCCCCGTGGCAGTGGGAAAGCCAAGCCAGTCTGGCCTGCTGCTATCAACCCTGGTTTTCCGAACACCATTCTCAGAAGGCAGAAGCAAGGGCAGGCCAGGGAAGGCTACCTTCACGGGGAAGATTTCCTGTCCAAATCCGTCCAAACGCTCCACTTCGTTGATGTACATAAGCTCAGCTTCGGCTGGCGGGATTCCACTGAAATCAAAAGCAGCAAAGGAGGAAACAGTTAAGGGCAAACGAAGCCAGGGGAAGATCCGACCCTGTGCGTGGCACATTCCAGAGCTGCGGTTCAGGGGCGGCCCTGGGAAAAGCAGTCATCGCCCAGCCGTGAGGGCCCAGTGCATCACTGAGATATTCATTAACATACTCCCCAGTAGCCTTTTACTCACCAGGGAATACCAAGAGGAAGGTGAAACATTTAATTAAGAGCCACAGCCCTATAAGGCCTAAATAATGATTCCAGATGTCCCTAAGAATAATGCTGCCTGCTTTTAAAGAATAGTCTTTCTCCCATCTGGGGGAAAAAAAAAAACAAAAAACCACAGCCACTAAAAAGAAAAAAGGAAAAAGAAAAAACGATACAAAGTTGATGAGGAGGATATCCTGGGAGCCCAGTGGCTGAGATGGGAGCTGCTAGGAGCCCTGCGTGGGTCTTCGGAGGCCGGGAGGGAAAGGTGTGTTTCCCACGGAGCTCCGGGCAGCCCTGCTCCCAAGCGCTCGGTGCTCCCTTCCGTTGCAGCGGCCCCCCTTGGCCCTTGCGACGTTCACTGTCCCACCCAACAGTAGCTCTTTTACGACTTCACCGTGAGCACAAGCAGCCCCAGGCTTCCCGGGGCCCAACAACAGATTTTTTTAGGAAGGTCACAGAGAAAAATTGCCCTGGCCACCAACTCCACACGTGCGTGGGCTCTCTGGTATGGAAGAAAAAAATGGAGGAGGGAGTGGTCGGTAGAGGGAGAAAAAGAAAAAAAAAAAAAGAAAGAAAGAGGAGGGAGGACAGATCGCACAAATCCACACACACCTCTCAAAGCAGAGCTGAATCACAGGCTGGAAGAAATAGAACTGTGTTGACTCAGGCCAAGGACTGCGGGGCCAAAAGCCTCCTGCCCCAGGCAGGACAGGGCTTCGGCTTCACGCAGGGGTCATGCAGGGCCCGGCCCGTCTTACCTGTGGGCTTTGTGCTCTTGGGCGACCTTCTGCGTCAGCTCCTCCAGGACAGCCTCTTCCAGGGTCAAATCCTGTCCCAGCAGAAAGCAGTGAGGGGGTTCACTGGTTGGCTCGCGTCTTCTCCACGCACCCTCATTCGCCTCCCACCTCCTCAGCCTCCCCTTCACGCCTTCGAATTGAAGGTTGTGATTTTTAGGACCGGGGGTTTATTTTTACGTTTCTAACGAGGCTCTCCACGGTAACTTGGACTACTTCAAGGCATTTTGGGGGGTCGCCACCCAAATTCTGCAGGGTCTGGGAATAGCTTTTATTCATTCACTTTGTTCTTCCCTATCTGCCTGTCTCTCAGACTCAACTTTATTAAAAATGCTTTCTGAGTACTGATGTGTTTTGAACGGTCAGGGACAAGGCAGCTGAGTTCCCAAACCACCATCCCTTCAAACGCTGACCCTAGGAAGGGACTCTGCCTGGCCTGCTCGTCCCCCGAGACAACACCGGCAAACCAAGTCAGAGCCACCTGCCCTCTCAAAGCCTACATGACGGAGCCTTGGGAGCCAAAGGGGCCGGGCCGGCCACCATGCATCACGGCAGCTCTGGAAAGGTAACAGCTGTGTAGCTGACCAGCTGGTGTCCCCACCACCTGAATCCGAGGCCCCTGGGACTCGGGGCGTGGCAGCTCCCATAGGATGGTGCCAATTGCACGCATCTCTCCCCAGCCCCCCTTCAGAGATGGAAGGAGTATTTACAGGGCTGGTAAAATAAACATTTAGCAGCAAAGCTCGGTCAGGGTTGGAAATTTGGAGTCTGGAGGAATAAATGCCAGACAGGAGACCAGAGCAACCGGTTCCTGAGACACTGGCAGACAGTGATTCTAGAGCCTGTGGTGGCCCCTGGGGGAGGCTCAAGCCACAGGGCCGTCTGCCACCACCCTTCCCAGCAGGGAGGAGGCCACAGATGTGCAGCACTTCCCTCTGAGCCCCAGAGGGGTGTCGGAGGGGGTCCTGTGCCGTGCGTGTGTCCTGGTGCAGTGGCTCTTCCGCACGGTATGCAGGCGATGTCTGGGCAGAAAACATCTAAAATGCCTCGTTCCCTTGATTCTATGACACTGTTCCTATAAAGATCGCCTCAAGTTTAACAACTTTTCATAGTGAAGCACTACCCTCCAAAAGGCATACCTCGAAACTACAAGCGATATCCCATCTCAAGCTGCAAAAAGAAAAAGGAGTATTTTTTTCAGAGCTGAAAATGGGAGTGTAACTGTATACTGGGAATTCTTCAGCTCTGCAGATGGTCATGAGAAATCTTAAGAGAAGACGGAGGGAATTACTAGCAGTCTTATTTTTCATGTGTTAACTGATTAATTTGTGGTTTCCTGTTTGGCCATCCATTGAAATGAGTCAAAGCCATGATAGGAAATCGGCTCAACATTTTCAGTTTTATGTTGTGGAATAATAACAAAGATACCACATGGCTCAGATTCAGCCGCGTGTGTTTGTGCATCTAGGCACTGAGTGGCAGTAAGAACCCAATACTGATTTTGCAAAGCTCATAAAAGGCATGTGGCAATGGAATAAAATAAAAAAAAGTTAAGGGAAGATCAAAAAGCACTTCTTTAAACCTCTGCTTCCTCCTGTGCAAGACGAACACGCCCGCAGGTACCCCTCTGCTACTGCTGTCATTCGGCAGCCTCGCTCTGGGCCCGGGGGCCCCCCGGAGGCACCTGCCCCACCACGGACTGCGAGTGGCCCCGCACCAATGAGCAAGGGCAGCGTGCATGCCCGCACACAGCCGCACACCTGTGCAGCGCCCTGTGTACTTAACTTTGTTCTTTTCTCTGCTGCAGAAATGCCATTTGACAAATTCGGTTAGTTTTTGAGATCAAACACAGCCATTCATCCCGTCTTCCCACCCCCGCCAAAGGAATGCATTCTTCTCTTTGAAAGGTCTTGTGGAACCGAGCAGGAAGTTTACAACCTGCCATGGTTCCCCGCTGCCTGCTCAGCTAGGTCAACACCTGGCCTGCCATTCAGAGCACTGCACTGTGACCCAGCCTTCCCTGCTCCTCTCCCAAGGGCTCGAGGGCTCAGGCAAACCCCTCTTCCTAAGACAGACAGACTGCTTTTCCGTCTCCATGCTTACTCGTGCTGATGCCTCCTGGGAGAACCACCCTGACCCATGACATCACCTTGTATGAAATGTCACCCCACCCTTCGGGACCCCACTCAGCTACCATTCCCAGGGCAGGGCTTCCCTACTCTCCCTGCTGGGTCCACCTCTTCCACTGAGTCTCTCTTGGAGCCCTTACCCAGTCTGCCCACGTCTTCCTTACAGAGTTATTTTACACTCATCATACACGCTCTGTCCATGTCTCCCTCCCTCTCCTGGATCCCAGGCGCCCAAGGTCATCTGCTCTTCTCCATATCATTTCCGGGACCTGTCACAGGGCTTTTACACAATGGAGCTTACATAAACTTGCAACATACAGTAAGTGATCCCTAAATATGTATTAAACTCAACTCAACATGCCACTTGTAAGCTTCATTCTTGTCCAACAGGAGTTTTTAATTATGCAAAGCTGCTTAACAATCGTGTGCACCACCTGCCTGCCCTCTGTCCGCTTACATTTCAAGATGCGTATACTGCTGTAACCAGGAAAGCACACTCTTCAGCATCCCTGTCCCTGCACAACGAAGACGGAATAATAATGCTAGAGTGAGGATGATGATGGTGATGATGACGACGAGGACAACGAAAACTACACAAACTCGCTGAGAATCTGCCACGTGCCAACTTAAGTACTTCATGGGCACGCGCGCCTTTCATCCTCAGTCCAAGCAGGCTTGTTATCCTCATTTCTAGGTGAAAACGTGGTGAAACAACGGGCCCAAGTTCATACCGCCAGTCAGGGGCAGAGACAGGATATGGGCACAGAAAGCTCGAGCCCTGTTCTCCGAACCTCCTCACCACAGGCCACAACGTGTCCAGGACGAGGGGGGAGGTGTGGAAGGTACGTGACTGATGGCGACGCCTAGGAATACACGCGGTTCGGACGTGCACGAGGGACCGAGGGACCGCCCGCGAAGCCGGGAACCGTCTGGATCCGAGCTTGCCAGCACTGCAGCCACAGGTCCCTTGTGCTCTTGAGCGTTTCCAATGTAGCCAATGCAACTAAGGAACTGAGGTTTACATTTTACTTAAACTCTAATTGGTTTAAATTTGAATGTAAGCAGCCACGGGTCACTAGCAGCTACTACTCTGAAGAGGAAGGTGTTCTATCCAAGAATGACATCGACATCTGTCTGTCTGCGACAGGATTTAACAAGGCCCATGCTGTTTAAATGTCTGGTTTGCTCAGAGCTCAGTGGAGCTAGTCTCACTCTGAAAAAAGTATGACACATAAAATAACTCCTTTACTGCCTTGTACTTTAACCCGTCAAGGCATTTCACCACCTATGAACTCATACATGTCACCAAAGCCTGGTCTCTGCTTAAAGGCTATGTGAGAAAGATGGTTAATGAGAACCCTGGCTGGGTAGCTCAGTAGGTTAGAGTGTTGTCCTGATACACCAAGGTTGCAGTTTTGAGCCCCAGTCAGGGAACATACAAGAATTAACCAATGACTGCATAAATAAGTGGAATAACACATCAGTGTTTCTCTCTCACCTTCTCTCTCTCTCTCTCTCCCACCCTCTTCCTCTCTCTCTTAAATCAATAAAAAAAAAAAAAAAAATTTAGCCCTGGCTGGTGTGGCTCAGTGGATTGAGTGCAGGCCTACGAACCAAAAAGTCACTGGTTCGATTCCCAGTCAGGGCACATGCCTGGGTTGCGGGCCAGGTCTCCGGGGGGGGCACATGAGAAGCAACCACACATTGATGTTTCTGTCCCTCTCATTCTCCCACCTTTCCCCTCCCTCTAAAAATCAATAAATAAAATCTTTTAAAAAAATTTTAAAAGACCATTAATGAGAGAAAGGTAAAACTGTGAAAAATTGTCAACCTAATTCATTGCCTCTATTTGAGACCAAAAAAAAAAAAGCATATGGTCTGAAATTCTAAGGTATGAGGTTGACACTTTTCTCCCACCAAGCACCAAGCTAAAAAATGGCCTGACTTTTCAGGGGGGCTTTGGAGAGGTTGGATACGTTAATTCAAGCACGTGGACACGAAATCTGTGAAGAATTTCTGTGCTAAGTAAGGGTTTGAATGGAAGTTGATTTAACTGGTGGAATCCTAAGGCATAAGAAAGAGCAGACTCAGAACATAAAACTGCTGCGTTCTTAGAGGGGAAAACCTTGAGGAAAGCGCTCCTCGTGCAAAGCCAGACATTGTACAGCATTCCCTGACCTGTAAGAAGAAGGTCGGCCGCCGACCAATTTAGACCTGCCCCGTGCACTGACTACGGGTGACGATGGCACCCTGACTTCTCCTAGTCTCTCAGAACCTTTGTCGCCGGACACCCGCCTTTCTCCCACATCCACAGCCAATCAGCCACCACGTTCTGCTCATTTTACTTCCCAAATAGCTCTCGCTTGGCTCTCTTGTTTTTATCTTCACTGCTCATACCTAACACGTGTCTCTGCCCCAGAGCACCGCAAAGATTCTCATCTGACCTGCTCCCACAAACGGTCTCAATGCTCTGCTCCGGCAGGGCTCGAAGTGAGGGGTTGCAGACGCCTTCTGGACGGAGCCCACATGGTCTAACTCCTCAGGTGTTTCAGTTTCCTCTGCCACCTTCAGGTCCCCTCTAGCACGCCTGAGCGACTAGCTGGCTCTTTCTTACCCAGTGACTCACACCACCTCCTCTCTCTTCCTTGCCTACGCCTAGAGCATTCCTTGTTCCCTGCCTCTCAGCAATCCTGCCTGTCCTGCTACTCACACACTAACCTTTAAACCTTCCACAATCCCCCAAGGACATGTAACCCTCCCCCCACATAAAATCCTGGTGTACTTTAATACACTTGACCTTGTGTTCGGATTTTGCAAACTTCCGACTGACTCAACCACTCTTTGTCTGCCTGAGCACAAGCACTGTTTCTTGTATAACTTCATCCCCCTGGGGGTTAGTTACCCAGGTCAGTGCTTTGGGCCAAACAGTTGATCAAAAAATATGTGTTGAGTGATTACGATTTCCAAAATAAGAGCCAAAATAAGAGCCAGAAATGTCGGCCTGGGCAGAGCTCTCCCCTAACAGGGCTTTTCAGCTGTTTTAATCCTTCCTTGTTAAAACTCTTCTCATGTACCCCAAGGCTACCAAAAAATAAACAATGGAAAACTCCCCAGGGATTAAAGCCTAGCCTCTTCCCTAACGTAACACAGGAATGGACATTTTACTTCGAGGCTCATTCAATAGATTGTTATGAGCACAGGCCAAGTGCCAGACAGCCGTGGACAAGGCGGAGAGGGCCCCCAGCCTGGGGAACACGAAGCTGACGTTCCGGCTGGTGAGACGCACGGACTGAGTGAGAGAACCCGTTCGGCTACTGGGAGCTCTCAAGCACACACAGCAAAGGTGATGATTTACAGGACGTCATTGGTGGTGGGGGCGTATCACGTAGGCAGTCCAGGGAAAAAAAGGTGCCAAGGAGGTGGCATTTCAATCAGGACCCAAATGACAAGTCATAGGAAGGTCCAGGGCAGAGTGCTCCGTGCAGAGAGAACCCATGGACCACAGCTCTGGTGTCAGAAAGGAAGAGAGACGTGACATTGGAGGGTAGTGGAGGTGGCACTGGTGTTGTCAGGGGTGGGGGGTCACACTGGGGCACAGGCAGAGAAGGGACTTGAAAAGGTGGGAAAAGACATCTTTTTCAGTGTTTTACAAAATTTGTCCGTATTTTATAAATTCATGGACTTTCCACCCCAGGAAATAAGTGTGTGTAAGATACTCTGAGATTTCCGAAAGAAAGAATTTGACACTCAGAGAAAGTCGAAAATTAATGAAGGAAAAGGAAATGATACTTACCATAGGAAACAACACATATTCTCTGAGGAAATCTTGAGAATCAAACTGATTATAGTCTCCAAAATCAGCTGAAAAGAAGACAAGAGGGAAACGGTAACCATTTCATTTTTCACATGAAACTAGAGATGGAATAGAAACGGGTGGACTTATGGTCACATTTGCTCTTCACGCACCACCCCATTTCTGCACACTTGTGAACTAACACGGGGCCAAGATGCGTGTAATAAATACGGTTACCATGTTTACTTAGCAATACTGTCAACAGCGGCATGGGAGCACTGCTACATGATTTTCTAGAAAGAATGGGGAAATTTGAAAGTGATTCCGAAGCTATTTTTAAAATTTAAACCAAACCTATATTTATCTTCTTGTTAAATACACATCAGCACAGGTCTTAGGAATGCCTGCCAAGGGGACTTTCTAGCTCGAGGCTCATTTAGAGAGCTACAGCGCCAAAGCCATCTGTATCTCTTCACGTATTTGCAGCTGGAAATTCCCGCTGTAAATCTCCCTTGGCAAGCAACCCTGCAAATCTGTACACCTCCTCCCGAACGTCTTCACGGGGTGCCAGAGGCCAAAAAGTCTGTGTTGTCCCGTTTCCCATCTCACCATGCTGCGTCTGAGCAAAAGGAAGACAGTGAGCCCCTATCATACCCCTATACGCCTCTTGCTTCTAATTCCCCTTACTCTCAAGAAAAAAAAGATCAAAGCAGCATGAAATTTAACTGCTTGTCAAAGAATTAGCACCACGTAGAAATTGGATCAGGTAACGTGAAGGTAACAAGAGATAAAGAAGCCAGGGTCTACCCGGAAGGCCAGCAAGGGGACACCGCCGGTCCCATGCTCCGCCTGTGTTCGGGAATGGCCATCCGTTACCACATTTCATCACAAAGTCTATCTGTGTTGATGTGTCTTCCTTACTGCCCAGTGAGGCTCCCGGGAAAAGTATTTTACAGATACTACAGGTAGAGCAGGTTTCAGTAGACTGAAGAGCTAGCTTCAAGGACCCAATGGGAAGGAAATTGAGAGTAAGTTCACCCACTTCCTTCAGCCTGACGGCTACCACCAGGGCCTCCCCCGATCCAGGATGCCCACGACAAGCCCGATGGCAGGCGAGTAAGAGCAGGGACAGGGAGTGAATACAATGAACAGAACAGAAAGCTTTTTGAAAGGAGCATACTGGATCTTCCTTCTCTTCTTCCTGTCGAGGGTGTCTTTTCCCATCATTATTTAGTGATTTTCTGTTATAACCACTGACTGTTCCATCGCATTGTTCCGGGCACTGTTCCTACCTTTTCCGGTCATTAGGTGGACAGATGGGATACAGTGCGTCTGCTGCCCTTCCATCCACAGGGTAACAACAGAAGTGAACTGGGAATTATACAGCCAACAAAAATCACGAAACTGCTAATACCCTGGAATGGAAGAGGTCAAGGGAAGGCTTCCTCTATCAACAGTTTAGAACTCAAAAGATTCAACTGCAGCTCAGAGCTTGGGATGGGAAGTTCAATTCACAGCTTCCAAAATAATAGCCCACACAGCAAGGGCTCAGCAGCTGACAGGCTTACATTTGGAAGTTAACTGATTTTAAAGAAAATAATGGCTGAAAGGAAAACATGTTTGTCTTTAAGAATTATATTTTTATCTTGTTTTGAAAAGGACTACAGACAATTAAGCTATCTCTCAATAAAGATTAATGTAGAGACAGATGTAAAATTAAGTAGCACTATGTTATACAAATATATGTAAAAAATATGTGTAACAATTTAGAGAAGATAAAAAAGTTGCCTGATAAGCCTAAGCAGGAAAAGTCAAAAGATAAATTTAGTGGAATGTTTGTTTGTTGCTTCACATTACAACTGTGCATTTTAAATCTCTCTCTTCAACTGCAAAAGAAAAAATGATACTCTGATGTTGAAAGCTATCACACTCGAAACTGATGTGAAAGTCACACGGTCAGAGCATGAAGCCACAAAATATGACCACATTGGGTAGTGGAATAATTCTGCGAAAATGTCCCACAGACCCTGAAATGTAGCTGTAATTAAAGGCAGGATGAAAGCTGCTATTTTTTTTTTTTCAAATACAACGAAGGTCACACAAGCACAAGCAATTTGCAAACAGCTCTGGGAAAGAAAATCCACCATCCTGCCAGAAAACTCACAGACTCTGCACTTCTGATGTCAGCTATCGTGAAATGAACAGGGAGTTACTGAGGGACCGTTAAGTCCATTTCCCTTTTCCCGCTGCGAGGCCGGCGACATCGCAGCCCCACGGGACACGGGAATCCACGCTCTGGTCTCCCCGCCTCTTACCCTGCACAGCGAGGCCGGCCAGCCGGATGACCTGCTCCAGCGTGCACCGCAGTCGCCCTTCCAACACGTCTTTTTTCGCTTGCAGGTAATACTGATACCTGGTTCGTGGGAAGAGAGGAACAAATAGCCTTAAAAAAAAACACATACTTGGAATACATTCCCCCCACGTCACTGTCTCTGGACGTCCAACCTTGTGTCCACAGCAGGACACACAGGTGATGTTGATAAAGGTCGGCTCTCTGAAAGCTGGAAAGTGACCTCTGCCTGTGTTTGCCTTCCTTTGATGTGGCAGGTGCCGCGCGTTCCGGGTTGGAGCACATTCTCGTCGCATCACTTCTCCGTGGGCCAGCAGGATGACCTGCTGATAAGGACCAGCCCTTCCTAACCGGGGCCGAGAGTGAAAGCGCTCTTCCACACCCAGGGTGCCGGCAGTGCCGCAGCTGCCGGGGCCACTTTCAGCACGGGCAGAGCTTTCCTGGGAAAATTCTGGACACGCACCATTTTTTGAACTCAGAAGTTTGGAAGGGTAGATCAGAAATAGGCCAACTCTCTGGAATTCTGCTCAAGGAGGGGATACCACTCGTCCAGGCCAGGCTCACCCTGCGTGTCTGTGACTCATAAAAGTCACATCGAATGCAACCCTGAGCCTTCCAACCCCAAGAATGTTCTCCAGCCAGCAAACTGCAGACGGACAGAATGTGTCCACACTGAGCAGCCAACCTCAGACCAGACCACTGTTCTCAGCAGCGAAGACAGGGTAGTGCTTCCTTGCCAACAACACTGCACTCTCAGACTGACCTAAACACTTAGAAATCTGCTCACCCCACACCTTTACTTCCCGGGACTCTACTTCCTTGGACGGCATTCTTAACACGCCGTCACCTCTACAAGAGTCATTCATTCCTGGCAAACGCCAACAACCTTTTAACTCCTGGTAACCATAACTCTCTTTTTCTTAACTTTGGCGTGTCGGTAAGGGAAGTCTGGAGTGACCCAGAGTCCAGGTCCTTTGGAGAGAGGCAATCAGCAATGACCGTGAATCATCGCTGGCCCTAGCTTGACGCGGACACCCTCACACCGTGATCTAACGCCTGGTTGAGGGAATAACCAGGCTGGCCGCCCACTCCGCCATCATCTCTGCTGCTTCTTTCCTCCGAGTCCACTGGACACGGTGCAGACAACCGTGACCATCTCCGGTAGGGGAAAAACTTTCCTCGAAACAGAAGAACCAACACCGGAGTCAGTTAAAAATCCTTTTTAGTCAAACTTAACGTATAATAGAAAAACAACCTATTTGTCCTGCTCCCATCCTCTCTCGCAACTAAAATACTGGTCATCGTTTTACAGGGTCTACTATGTGATGAATGCTCTTACTTCCAGCCCGCATCATTGATACGGAGATGACAGACTGACTAAGCACTTCCGGTATGTCCAAGTCAGCTCCCAGCCAGGGCACATGCTGGAAAAGTCTGAGACGGGCTCTGCCTCGCACAAGGGCTCATCATCTCTTGACCACTGCTGTCACGTTTCTGTCCCTAGAGCACCATGAAGGGTTCGATTACTAAGAACCGATGAATAAAATATTTTAAAAGGTGCTAGTGTGGCATTATCTGCCACAGCACGAGCCTTTTTTACGGGTCACCTTGGAGATGAAAATGATCAGCTGATGCCTTTGCAAATACAACATCCACTAATTAGTCCACAGGATCCAGGAAAACAATAGTCCTAGTGTCCTCACCCTGCTGCTCCCAACTTCCCTCTGCAACTATCACGTCTGGGGTGCTCGGGCAAGTTCTGCAACAGACCCATCCCATCCTAGGAACAGTGAACGCCCACCCGCCAGCCAGACACACCAGGCTGGCTCCCGGTCCCTCAGGGGGGATGTGGGTTTGTACTGGGATGCGAAGCCGAGGTGATGATGCAGTGCTTCGTCCTGGGAGCCTTCCAGACTGCGGGAATCTGGGCAGCGCTCAGGACCTGGCGCCATGACCCCGTGGGCTCGGGGACGGCACTCCATGAGAATGCGGGCATGAGGGTGAATGTGGACCACTTGGAAACTATGTGCTATGTTTTTGCTCCAAAGGCACTCTCACAAAAGATAATAATTCTATCCTAGATGAAGACTAAATTAGAGAATATGAGCTGTGACTCTATTTCCAGCATGTTTGGGTTTTGCTTATTTTTGATTAGCAATTCGATTCTGACGGCGGTAAAATGTAAGAGTGAATCCTATTTTGGAAACATGCAATTTCATGGAAGTTGACTCCACCCTGTCACAGCTCTGGGTGGAGGGGAAAAGCAAAAAAAAAAAAAACAAAAAACCCTATCCTCATGCCAGGAAAGTAAGTATTTGCCAACTTTCCGAAGGGATCCTCTTTGAAAACTCAAGTTCACAAGGCAAACTTTTAAATATTTTTCACATTCAAAGACCTGGAAATCATCTGACTGCTGAGGTCCAATGAGCGGTCTGAGGTTAGGATTCTGTTCTCCCTCTAAGAAGTGGTAAACACAATGATGCCTACTGAATAGGGGTCAAATGTCTATTTTCAAAGTGTTTTGCTTTGTTTTGAATCTGTCGGGAAGATCAAATGTGCATTAAATGCAGGTTTCTATGGGCGAAACAGAAAAGCCTCCTGGCAGTTCCTGCCACCAAGTGTTCCCCTTGGAGCCCGACGGTCACCAGTCTCTGGAAGTCTCTCCTGCCCGGAAGATTTCTATCTAACCTCAAGAAGATAACTGACTTGTCCGTGTTCCTTCCTCCCCCTGCGATTTTTGAAAAGGAAGTTTTAAAAAGTGCCATATGTGATCAAGTCACCAGGGCATGCCAAAGAACCTAGGGCAGGGGTGTCAAAGAACCCTTTCAAAACTCCACTCCATCACATTACCCTCAGCACTTACAGATGCCCTGCTAAGATCCGCAGTCTCTCTCTTTTTAATTCTCCTGTGAGGGATTTCTCTAGGCACCTACGCAACCATCCATGGTTTACCTGCAGGTCTCTCGCTACTTCTCAGACTGAGAAATTCCATGTGGTGGGTGTCCTGAAAGGTATGACCTGTGTGACCACAGAACCCCCAATAAGATGCAAGAAACCCAGGGGCCAAGTGCATGTCACCTTTAAAATATTTCTCTCCGCCCCTCCCATGAGCGAAATACTCATTCCAAGTCCGGTTCAGCGGAAGTGCCTCAAACAGGGAAGAGCCAGGAAAAGACCTTAAGAACTGACTTTGGTCCTGGTTCTACTCAAGGACGCAACACCCTGAGCACAAATCACAGGACCGTGGAGATAGGAGGGTGGGAGGCAGTTATTACTGTTCCAAATATTTGCTGCTGCTCCCCAGGGCACCTCCCTTCCGGAGGGTCACACACTGGCCACCTCATTAACTCTGTCTAGCTTTGGGGTCCACACAGTGGGGGTGGACTCCTGGGCCGAAGCCCTCTGATCGAGTGAGTGCCTGGTTCTCATCTCCACACCCCAGCCCCACCCCCAGCCCTGCAGTGTCCAGGCAGGGACTTCAGCTCGGGGAGACTGAGCCCCAGGGACAGAAGGCAGGGCACATAGCAGACACACAAGGTGGGCAAGAAACAAGCCTTTGTTTTTGAAAACAACAGAGGTCTGGGAGTCCTCTTTCGTCACAGCATGAGCTGGCTTCACTTATTTCACAAGGGAAGGATTTCAAAAAGTCCGACCCTTTTGTTTTTAGAAAAGGAAACTGTGTTGAGGGAGAATGACTTGCCCAAGGTCACAGTGCTCCCTGAAGGCAGGGACAGACCAGAGCTCGAGCTCCCTTTAACGCCCATCCCCCCACACCCACAAAGAGGGCGGGACTTGATTCCCAGCCATCACAGGCAAGCCATCAGTTCCCCCCAGGTCTAAACATAAAGACGGGAGTAAAAACACCACTACCTGGCGATTTTTATGACCCAGTCTTCTAAGGAAGGACTTCAGTAACCGAGCTGCCCTTCCTCCCCCATTAGGTGGTCTGGGCTACAGCCCTTGAGGCGAACATTGACCCGAGAAGTTCTGTAAAAACCCAGCACAGGACGTGTTTCATAAATTGGCCCGTGGATTATTCAGAGTTGTTTTCTCTCCCAGCGAGAGCCTCTGGGATATTTCGCTTTCCTCCCCCAGCGGCAAGGGAAGGGAAAGGAGACTGCGTGAGCTGCGCATCTAACTACTTGTTTACAACTTTATAAGATGCACAGAGGGATTAGGTCAAATCTGGAGACTGGGGTCTCTGAGCAGAGGCTCCCAGCTAGGAGAGGCTGTGCCCACAAGCAGGTACAAACTGAGCCCATTGAGTGTCTGGATTTCCAGAGGCGGATTTTAAAAAATACACAGCAGTTCGTCGGTGTCACACGCAGCCTTTGCGGACTCTGGCTTTGAGTAAAGACACTTCTATACCACGGATCAGAGGA
Organism: Carollia perspicillata; assembly: GCA_004027735.1. Taxonomy (NCBI): domain Eukaryota; kingdom Metazoa; phylum Chordata; class Mammalia; order Chiroptera; family Phyllostomidae; genus Carollia; species Carollia perspicillata. The sequence continues at coordinate 19,329 of PVKM010014032.1, forward strand.
AAGTTATCCCGACTTCGTTCTGTTGCCACCGTAACACCCCCTGACGAAGTGATACAATCAGCACTCATCACCCACACATGACAGTGCCTGCCCCCATTGTCCCAGGAGAGCTGGGACGGAAAGCCAACACTTTCTCGTAGTTAAAGGCAGGCCCGTGAAGGCACAGAGTGTAAGCTGCAACTTCGAGCCTGCAGTATCCCCGTTATTATCAGACAGCTCGGTTGGCCCTGCCCTCCTCTGGGGTTCAAGGGCAGTCAAACCAACTTATCTCTTCCCATGTGCACAGTCACTGGGGATGTGACGATTTAGAGAGAGGGGGCATACCAGTATCACCCTTAGATTCCTCAGTCTGGGAAGTCTTTCCCTACAAGTCCCGGGGTGGGAGCGGGAGGAAGAGGGAGAGACTGTTTTGTCATTGTCTCTAAGCCTCTGAAAGCCCCTCACTCACTAGGAAACTTCCTCTACAATCAGCAGCATCAGGAGAATCATGCTAGAATGTACTGGCACCTAGATTCCCTCCCTGCTGCCTTGGCCAGTGGGGAACACACCAAAGCACTCACATTGCTTTCTGGTTGATGTTATATTGGGGGGTGGGGGGGGCGTGGAGGGGAGGCAAATGAATATTAAAAAATGAACGTACGTGTTTCTCTGCTATAAAAGACAGAAAAGAGGCGACTGAGGACATGCTATCCTAGGCCTCTGGGGCACAGGACAGCAACAGAGCGTAATGTTAACTCTCCGATGGACAGGAGGGAAACAGCACATTCCAGCCATTCCAGAGGGTGTTCTCAGCTGTAAATTCAGATAATGGGCAGGGCGGTCCACCCCGTTCTCCCTCTGCCAGGACCAGATAAACAGTGTGCACACAGCTGGCAACCAGATAAACCTGACCGCCTGCCTCCCTCCCTCCTTCCATCCCTCCATCCTCAAAACCCCTGAGAAGACTTTTAGTTCATGATTATTCGGGTATCCTAAGGTGTTTGGTACCTGGCCCATGCACCATCTACAAGCTTTTACAGTTAATGAATGTTCGAGTTGACGGTCAATTAAAACTATCGTCGAGCAAACTACAAAGCTAATCCGCCTGCAAGTATGCAAAATTGAAATCACCCAACAGGGGTGAGAAAAAAAAAAGAAAGAAAGAGAAGGCTACAAGTGACAAAGATCACCTTAAAAGGGAAAGTTTCTCTCCTGGCCTTTTTCACACACCAGCCAACACATGTACACGTGTGGCAACACAAACATGCGCACACAGGCAAACACATGCAGACAAGACGGTCTTGGCTAAAGGTCAATTCCAGAAGTTTTCAACATTCACTGATCAACAGTGTTTTGCCAGAGACACCGACTTTTCACCGAGACTCCTTAAGTTTCAGTGAGTCAAAGGATTGCAATTCTTTCCTAAAAAGGATGATGTTTGTTTAAATGCACGTAAACACAGAGGGACCTTAACTACTAGGGAAAAAAGGCCAACGATAGCAAGGTGTTGCAACAGAGACAAGCGTGCTACAACCTGATCCTTGCTTTCTGCTCTTGAACTCTTGCATTAATTATAACAAATTACAGGGAGCCCGAGTACAGTTTATAAGTACGATAAACTCCCTAATAATAGCCTCTCATGTAATCAAGGCTTCTCCTTAAAAAAGAAAAATTCGTTCTCCACCATATGTCGCAGAGGGGGAGAGAACACCCCTGATGTCCCTTCTTTCTGGCCCCTCCTGCGGTGCTGGACACGGATTCCTTCCCAGCAAGCCCGTTGCCAGAACCGACGAGAACCAGTGGGTCTCACTACTGCAGGCTGTGCTGCCCTGGGCCAGGAAGACATGGCATCGGAAGCAGAAATGCCTCGCCTCGAAGGAAAACACTGCCCTAAAGACGACGATGTTCGAATAGCCTCTGAGTCTGTTTTGCTCTGTCTCAAAAATCTCCAGTGACTTGGAGAACAGTCTGGCAGTTCCTCAGAAAGTTAAATATGGAGGTACCACATGACTCGGCAATTCCACGCCTAGGTATATACCCCAGGGGACTGAGAACACATGTTCACACAGGCGCTTGTACACGAATAGCAACATTATTCATAATAGGAAAAAAAAAGGGAAACAATCCAAATGCCCATCATCAGCTCACGGACAAAATGTGATCTCTCCAGACAATATAGTCAGCCATAAAAAGGAATGAGGTACTGAGACATGCTACGACACGAATGAAGTCTGAAAATATTATGCTAAGTGAAAGAAGGCAGACACTAGAGGCCATACAGTGCATGATTCCATGTATGTGAAATGTCCAAACCAGGCAGCTCCATACAGACAGACGGTGGATGTGTGGTTGCTGGAGGCTGGGGGGAGGGGCGGGGGGGCAGAAGGATTGCTGACGTTCCGAAATCAGACAGTGGTGATGGTTGCACAATTTTGTAAATATACTAAAAACCACTGGACTGTATACTTCAAAATGGTGTTACATAAATATTACACCTTAGCAAAACAAAACACCTAAAAGCCCTCACCAAGAAAAAGTTCCAACTCCTGATACAGAACACCACGGTCTGCGGGACCCACTTGTAACTACTTTCCTAACTCTCGCCTCACCCCACACCGCATACCAGAAGTGTATTAAACAGACTGTACTTCCCAATGCCACACCCATCCACGTGCTTCCTGCCTCGTCACTGCCTCCTCTGCCTGATGCTCTTGCCCATCCCCCTCCATTGGGAGGACCACCCACTTACCCTTCAAAGCTCCGCTGAGCTTGCCCACCAGTCAGTGAAGGGACCCCTGTCCCAGCCCCGTAGCTCTTCAGTCAGGCCTCCTGCATGGTCACGGGTACCTCCCCACCCCACCATGACCTCCTCCCAGACTAGGGGCTGGGTCTTAGCATTTACTGTCAGTACCTGGTACTAAGTAAACACTCGATAAATATTTCGGAGTAGATAAAATGCTGACAGAGAAACAAAGAGGGAGATCCATCACCTTCTGGTGAGACTATCAGATGTTACTGCTATGGTATGAAAGAGGCACCTAAAAGTTTCAGGAAGGTAACCCGTCTCACACCAAGCAGAAGCCTTCAGAAACCCTTGTCTTTAGATGAACAGTTAAAAAAAAAAAAGCCTCCTTCCAAATCCTAGGATAACCAACCAATCCTGAACAAGGAAGCTGGAGGAAGGATGCTACGCAACTTGAAGACTGACGGTCAACTCACAGGAACCAAGGCAGTGTGGTATTAGTGAAAGAATGGGCAAAGGGATCACCGGAACAGAGCAGAACCCAGAGAGAGAGCCTGCTAAAGGCAGTCAGCTGGTCTTTGTCACGGGAACACAGGTAGCTCAATGCAGCAGGGACAGGCTCTTCACCAAACGGCGCCGGGACGAATGGGAATTACGAATGCAAAAACTGACTCTGGACCAGACCTTGCTCCTTCCACACAGATGAACTCGAAATGGGTGACAGACCTAAATGCAAAACGCAAAGCCACAAGAACCCGACTAGACAACAGGAGAAAGTCTCGATGACCCTGGGTGTGAGATGATTTTCAGACACAACATCAAAGACACAACCCATGAAAGAAACAGTTGATAAACTGGACTTCGTTAAAATTAAAAACTTCTGCTCTGCCAAAGGCAGTATCAAGAGAATTAAAAGACAAGCCACAGATGGGGGAGGGGGAATATTTGCAAAAGACATATCTGATAAAGGGCTTTTTACATACGAAGATCTCTTAAAACTCAACAATAAGAAAACAAATGACCCAAGTTAAAAAAAATGGGCCAAAGACCTTAAAAGACACTTTATTAAAGAAGATAGACAGATGGCAAATAAATACATAAAAAGATGTTCCGCATCAGACGTCATCAGGGAAATGCCAGTGAAAACAATGAAATACTATACACATTTATTGGAAGGGCCGAATTCCAGAACACGGACCACGCCAAATGCTGGCGAGGATGTGGCGTAACAAAAACTCATTCTCTGCTGGTGGGAACGCAAAACGGTACAGCCACTTGGGAAGACAGTTTGGTAGTTTTTCACCAAACTAAACATACTCTTACCATATAATCCAGTAGTCATGCTCCTTGGTATTGACCCAAAGGAGTTGAAAGCACACGTCCACACAAAAACCTGTACACAGATGTTTATAACAGCTTTACCCATAATTCCTAAAACTTGAAAGCAACCAGTCCCTCAGTAAGTGACTACATAAACAAACTGTGGTGTATCCAGACAACAGAATGTTATTCAGCATTAGAAAGAAATGAGCTATCAAGCCATGAAAAGACACGGAGGAATGTTAATTGCATGTCACTAAGTGGAAGAAACCAATCTGAAAAGGCTACATACTGTACGATTCCAACTATATGACATTCTGGAAAAGGCAAGACTATAGAGATAGTAAAAGATCAGTGGTTGCCAGGAGTTGGGGTTTGGGGAGGATGAATAGTCAAAGCACAGAGGATTTTTAGGGCATTGAAAATACCCTGTATGAGCCCTGGCTGGTGTGGCTCAGTGGACTGAGTGTAGACCTGCGAACCAAACGGTCGCCAGTTCGATTCCCAGTCAGGGCACACGTCTGGGTTGTAGGCCAGATCCCCAGTAGGTGGCGCACAAAAGGCAACCACACATTGATGTTTCTCTCCTTCTCCTTCTCTTTCTCCTTCCCTTCCCCTCTCTCTAAAAACAAAAATAAATAAAATCTTAAAGAAAAACCCTGTGTGATATTATAACGATGGACATATGACATACATTTGTCCAAGCCCATTGAATTCACAACACCAAGAGTGAACCCTACTGTAAACTACAGACTTGGAGTGATTATGATGTGTCAACATAGGTCATCTTGGTGAAATTCCAGTGAGTGATGGGAGAGGTATGTGTGGGAGAGAGGACAGAGGGGGAAGGGTGGGGGCAGGGGGCGTATGGAAAATCTTCACAGCTCTCCCTCGATTTTATTGTAAACCTAAAACCGCCCTTAAAAAATGGCCTTAAAAGAAATGCCCCTTCAGTGTAGACCACTTGTCTACGTGTGGATGATGTAAACCGCTTTCTGAGCTGCCAAGCAGGGAAGAAACCACCCAGAGGTGAATCACAGCCGAAAATCAACGACAGCATGAAATGCACCCTCGTAGTGGGCAAAGGGGAGCGCAGAGCAACGAGCAACGAGGCTCCATGAGGGTTCATGGCCAAAGCCACCCCTCTCCATTACCACGGCGCAACAGGGAGCCGGTTCCTTCTTAGCCTAGACATCGATGTGCCTTGAGTCATCAGCTCAAACCACGTGCCTGCCGGCTCTGAGCATCACATGTGCGTAGCATTACCTACAGCTCCCCTGTGGGAAAGGGGAGCTTAAACTGCCTCTGGAAGCTGGGCGAGGCAACTGCCTAGAGATCCGTCTTCCTGGAGAAGAGCCAGGTCCATCCCTGAGAAAGTCTGCATAACACCCTTCGACATTTGGTGAGCTGGCAGATGGAAGAGCATTACCTCTGTAAGCAACAGGTCCGGCCAGAAGGTGGAAATAAAAAAAAAAATCAACGAGTATGGGGCAAGAGGATCGGTTCTGTGGCCAGGCCTGAGTCCTTCCCTGGAGTTCTAATTAAAGGCAGCTCCCACGTCCTACCCCGTGAACAACTGCCAAAAGAAGCCACTCCTTCCGTCGAAAACCTGTCCGAGAAACGAGCAGGAAATACCGACTACGGTCCTGACAAACGCTCGACGAACAAACGATGGAATGAAAGGCATTAATTAATTACATATCCTTGGAGACTGTACTAGAAGTTCTCAGCCTGTATACTAGAAGTTCCCAGCACTGGATCACAGAGCTCCCAGCAAGTGATACACAGAGCACTTCATCACTGCTGGTGACCAGGGCACGCAGTATGGATAGACCCCTGGGTACCAGGTTTCCTCCTTCTTCAAGCCAGCTTCCTACCATGGCAGCAGGCAGCCCAGAGAAGGGGCCTGCTTCAGCTCTTACAAATCGAATGTGCTAGTCTACCCAACCCTTACACACTTGCTGGACTCAAGGAACAGATGCCATAGTGGTCAACAGGCAAGTGACAAGCCAGGCCAAAGGAACATCTCCCAGCCGTGAGGACCTGCAGTCTGAAATACGTGTTGGAAGGGGATGATCTGTCACTGATCGTGATCTGTTCCTGTTGGTGGTGATGGCTGAGAATCCTGTATCACCTGTCTCCAGTCCATGCTGTCGCTGGGCCCTGACACCTCGGTCCTGTACGTGAACAGCCATGTCCATCTTCCCCTCCCCCATCTCTGGCCTGGACACTGGGACCCCACCCACGGTTTGTCCCTAAGAGCGAGCCAAATCTAATTTTACACCCTGGCTGCTGGTTTTTACTTACTGACTCATCTGGGCTTCAGGCTTTAGTGTTTAAACTCTGCAGGTGCCCGCTCACCCCGCGCTGTCACTTCACGCACATTTTCTAACAGTTGCAGCTTAAAAACGCCTAAGGACTGAAAGAAGGCCCAAGAGTATATTTTAAAACACTGACGGAAAATAAGAAGTACACTAGCTAAATGGGACGTTCATCAGAAAGAGCAAAATAGCTGCTATTGCTGCCCTCGAGTCAGACATAGAGGAGCTGCTTGAAGAGCCCGCGGAATGACCTGAATTTCCATACTAGACCTGCCATGAGACAAGTGCCCACCCACCCCTGCACTTTCTAGCTGGCCAGGGAGATCCGGGTTCAACCTCCCCCCAGTTACGGCACTTCCCTATCAAAGATTTTACGTGTTTCTAGGGTAGGCCCCCCTATCTCTATCAAGCCCGTATGTACCTTGGGGGCATGGACCACCCCTTTTTGTTCAGTGAGTGTCAGACCCAGTAAATGACACTAAACTCGGTAACTATGCACCAAGTACATTATGACCATGTACTGACTCACAGAAACCCAGTGGGTGAAAAAAAATGCTTTTTTTGGAAGTTAGCCACCAAAAGTTGGCCTAGGACAATACTGGACTCAGCAGAAAACTGAAAAATGCCCAGATCACCTACACTAATATTTTATATTATATTGCACAAGCTAATGCCTTTCTCCAGCCACCAAAGTGGAATAATTCAGCCCAATCGCTGTGTTCCCACTGCATTTTTGTGACTCCGACATGGTATTGATTAGGCAACTTATTTAATTATGCATGCATATCTTTGCTTAGCTATTTTAAAGGCTTCTTTTGTTCTGTATTTCCCCTCAACCTCTAGCACACAGTAGGTCTGCACCGTACATTTCCATTAGAGCATCATTACGTTCACATTACATCACGGCAGCCATACACAATGTGGCTTTATGTACAGAGAGTTAATTACTGACTGGCTACGAGCACTTTCACAGTCCCCAGGGCACTCTGAAAGAACTAACAAAAACACACTACATGTCTATCAAAAGCTTGGAAGACTTGGATTCCCCACAACGGAAATTCTACTCAATTTTTCTAGATGTTCAGAAACCAGAAGAGTCAATCATCCTCAATAATAACAGGGCTTTCCACTTGCGGAGCTGTCTTCCCAGTGTTTCCATGAGTCACGATCAGTGTCGTTTCCTGGTCACAACAGCCCTTCAAGAAAGTCACTACAATGTCACCCCGCCCCACAGGGAAACGGAGGCTCAGAGAGGCCAGGGGACCTCCCAAGCCTCCTGACTTTGGTCGAAGGCTCTTTCATCGGCACACTACGCCTGCGCAGTAAATTGGCGCTGTCTGCAGGATCTATAAGTGAGTCGGAAGCATAAATCTCCAAGGAAAAATTGGAAGGAAGCACAAAACTACAGAAGGTTGTAAACACATTACCACATGAATCCACAGACCATTTACTGAATCTTTGCTGCTAGAAATGGAAACTTTTCTTTTGCAGAACCTTCAAAAGCAGTTGGGGATATCAAGTGTAGACACGACTGCCCAAGATGAAATACCAAACCAGCGGACATCTCCCTGCCCAAGAATCTAGCATCTTGCCACAGTCTCAGGCAGGGACAATGTCTATCTACACTTCTTCCTTTCAAATCTGTTCCGGGGCTTCAGGGACTGATCCCCTTCTGTTGAATGCAATTTTAAGTAATTTTAGATGCCCTTTCTTCTTTTAGAGATGTACTTTTCTAACTGCCCTGGTCTCTACAAGGCAATCCTTTACAACCCTCAGCCCACAGGAAACTACAAGGATGCCAGCATGGTTTCCTAGAGAAGGAAATGATGACCCAAAGTGACAGCGGACGACACACAGGTAGAAAGAAGCCCACCGTGGAGGTATGGGGACAAGGACGGCAGACTGGCAAGCGAGGAACTGTAATTCCCACATCAGAGAAAATTCCTCATTACCTCCATTTTGTGGGGAAGGCTGCTATAAACAGATTCTTCCTTTTTATTCTACGTGTGAGAATTTAAAAAGATCTCATCAGAAACCAGAGTGGGAAAGCATCACGGGCCTCTTTAGGAACCAAGAACCCAGAGGCACAAAACCAAGAGTGGGGACCAGTTCTGGGTATTTGGTTGGTGGCTGCGCCAGGCATGAGGCCGGGCTCACAGAACACGATTCTACAGAAGGGAGGAGCTAAGTAGGCACTCAAATTCCCCCTTCTGCAAAAAGCTCAGTAGGCCTCTCCTAAAAATGATGACTACAGAAGATACAGGGCCTATATTTTAATATGTCCATGGAACCAGAACAAAACCTACTGGTTTGAAATCAGTACAAAAGCTGTCAAATTCTATTACTGTGATGATTTCTTAACCACTTACAAAGCAAACCAACTTAGACCCTGTTTACCGATAACATGTTAGAAATATACTACTAACTATATTCAATTATTTATTCATCGTTCAACAAAACTTCGTGAGCACCTACTATGTGCCCATTGCTCTCGGCACTAGGGACACAGCAGTGAACTAAAAAATGCCAGGCCCTGTTCTCATTCAAAGACCTTAACGTTCCAGCGGGGACCCCGAGCAAGAACTGAGTGAGTAAGTTTACCAGACTAGAGTCAGATGGGCGGTATGGGGAGTAACAAAGTGGGAGGTGGACAAGCAAGATCTCTCCACAAAGTGAATCTGAGCAGAGGCCTGAAGGAGGTGAGCGGCTGGCCCTGTGGGAATTTGGGGAAAGAATGTTCTAGTTCAGCAGAGACAAGGGCCTGCAGGAAAGCACGCAGTGGGCGTGGTGAAGAAAGTCAAGGAAGGCAGTTTAGCAAAGCGTGCGCAAGAGGACACAAGGTAGGGGAGTGACGAGGGAAAGGAAGTGAGTGGTGTACGATACGCTCAGGGTCCTTCCAGGGCGAACGGGAGGGCTTTGACTCTCCCGTGTAGGATGGCAAGCCAGCGGAAGGGGCCATGCGGAAGCAGGTACATAAACCGGCCTGTGTTTCAAAGAATAATCCTCGCTGCTGTGGAAGCAGGGATGCCAGGCGGGAGAAAGCACTCTGGACTGAACCAGAAGCAGCAGCAGTGGGCGTGGAAGGAAATCGAGTCTGGGTATATTCTGAAGGCTGACGATGGGGTGTGTGAGAAAGACAGAATTCAAGGGCGACTGGAGAATATTTGGCCTGAGCAACCAAAATAATTTTCAGATAGAGATTTCTTTTTGGAAAATTGACAGAGTGTGTCTTAACAAATAAATCTGAGGGAAATGAAATGAACTATTGGGTTAAGAAATATATATATTATTATATTATAGTATATATTATATGTTATAGTATGTGCTAATATATAATATATGTGTTTTATACACACACACACCTCCAGATTATCTTTCACTAAAACCTACAAGTTCATCAAACTGCTTTCACCAAATATTTTATCCAATTTTTTTTTTAAGATTTTATTTATTTATCTTTAGAGGGGAAGGGAAGGAGACAGGGAAACATCAATGTATGGTTGCCTCTCGTGTGTCCCCTGCTGGGAACTGGCCTGTGACCCAAGCATGTGTCCTGACTGGGAATCGAACCACGATTGTCTGGTTCGCAGGCCCACGCTCAGTCCACTGAGCTACACCAGCCAGGGCCTATCCAATCTTTTTAAAGCCAGGAGGGGGTCTCAGATACAGTAATGGATTTGCTCTTTTTTTTCATCATTCTTCTTCTTCCTTGTCCCCCAAATCCTCTGCTTCAGACCTCTGAGAAATACCTTTGCAGGATGAAGTTCATAGACGTCTTTACCTGGTTTCTACCACCTGAATTTCGACTTCAGACACAGGACAGTCAGGGGCCCGTGCAGC
>PVKM010014033.1:0-29531 GCA_004027735.1 Carollia perspicillata
GGAGGGGAGCCACAGATATGGAGATCACGTGGAAGGTTAGCAACAGGGGAGTGGGAGGAGGAGCAGGGGAGAAGGTACAGAGAATAAGTAGTATAGAAGGTGGGGAGAAAATAGACAGGGGGAGGGCAAGTGTAGTGTGGGAAATGTAGAAGCTAAAGAACTTATGACACATGGACATGAACTGAAGGGGGGAAGTGTGGGTGGGAGGAGGGTGCAGGGTGGAGGGGAATGAAGAGGGAAAATCAGACAACTGTAATGGCATAATCAATAAAACATATTAAATAAATAAATAAATAATAAAGATTGCTTTTTATCTCCAATAAAATAAAATAAAATAAAATCTAGTGTCAATAAGATATTAGTAAATTTTACTACATAATAAAAAGTTTGTATGACAAAAAATACCACAAAGAAAGTCAAAAGACTGACAAATTGGGAAAAATATCTGCAACACATGCCAAAGAGAAAGGGCTAATATTTCTAATAACCCCCAAAAGCAAGGGTAATAAAACAGAATTGCAATAGAAAATAGTAAAGGACATGAACAGACAATTCTCCAAAAATACATAAAAACTGCCCTTAAGCATACAAAGAACTGTTGAATCTCATTCCTAAAGAGAAACACAAATTAAGCAACACTGAGATGCAATGTGGCACAATTCTTCTGGAGGGGAATTTGCAGTGTCTAACAAAACTATATAGGCATTTACCTTTTGACTCACCTATTATTCACATCAGGAATTTACCCTGAAGATACACCTCCAACAACATGAAAAGACATACATAAGCAAGATTAAGATTAGTGATTGCAGCAGTGTTTGTAATCACAAAATATTGGAAATTAAATGTCCAGACCTTGGAGAGCTCTTGAATAAACGTTGCTACATACACACAAGGAAGTGTAATGCAGCTATGAAAAAAAAAAGAATGAGGAAAATATGTAACGTGGAGCAATTTCCAGGAAACGCTGACGAGAAAGAGGGACGAAAAAGAAACTGTGCTGCTCTCATTTGTGGGGTAGGAAGGAACAGGAGGACTAAACTAGAAACTCATGAGATTAATTTGGGGGGCCAGGTAGGATGAGGGATGGGAAAAGGGTAACATGGAAATGGGGAGTGGCACTTTTTGAAAGAATTTTTGTGTATAGTTCTGTCTTTTAGAACCATGTTGAGGCTATTTTAGAATCACATCGAGTCAATAAATAAAACCAATTAAGATGAGGTGGGGACCCAAAATGAAATAAAACAGGAAGAAATGAACCAAAATGGAACTTAAAAAAGTGTTTTAGAATTAAAAAAATATAATTCCACTGAAGGGAGGTTTGGAGAGAACAGACTTCAGAAACACTGGAAGGCAGAGCCTGACTATATATGTATACCCAAAGGCTAATGAGAAAACCAGAACTGCACACAGTATTACACACTAGCAAACAGGCTTGTTTCCAGTTATGAATCAGCAATCGTCAAAACCATGCGTATTCTAGGACTGAGAAAATAAGTGAATACATTACAAATAAGGAGAGCCACATTTCTCATTGTCAAAGAAAGGAGTTACAAATAAGAACAGCAAAGGCTAGAATGAACACCATGGTGTTCAACTGGAGCTGGAAATATAAACTCATGATTATTAACATATATGCATAGAGGAAAATATAAAAAACATAAAAATGTGCTGTCTGTGTATACATAAATATATTTCCAAGTTCAGTTCACAGAGAGGGCCTCGAGGCCATGACACTGCAGTATCAATAAGTACACCTAGAACTGAAATTCTGATTTTTAAATACCATTGTCCAATGTACTATGAAGGAACCAGAACACCTTAAAGAAATGACCAATTCCAGGCCTGGGGCAGGGAAAGTGGAAGGTGAGTCCAGAACATCTTGTGATGTCAGAACACAGAGACAACCTTGAAAAAGACAGGGTCATGTCAAAAGTACATAGAAATCAACTTGAAAGAGCTTCCAGTGGCCAAATCTGAGGTAACATAAACAAAAATAAATAAATTGTAATAAGAGTATAACCCATAGCATAAAATAAGAATCCATGCATCCAAACTGATATGAAGATAACATTTAAAAAGAAGGGAAAGCTCTTCTTTTCAGAATTCCAACTAATTAAATGTAGAAGAAATGATGAAAAGGAAAACATCTTTCGGCAAACACTAAAGTAATCATTGTTCCAGGCAAGAAATACCAATGGATACTAAAATTAGCCAAAGAATGTATGATAAGAATATTTACACAGTCTCAAAGTACCCCCCATAATCACATTACAAAGAGGGGAACGTAGTCATTTTAGAGTGAAGAGATCTGGCAGACACCACTTTAACCTGGTGATTAAAGTTAACGTTGCCAATAAAGGGACAAATCACATCACTGTTGATATGATGCACTGAGGACATGTGGCCTTGACTTTGGTGTTATTTTTACTAAACATGTATAACCTGAATTTATTTAAATGTATTAATTAATAGAATGTAAGACAAAGTCAAACCAGGAGGTATTAATGCAAAATAACTGGCTAGCCCTCTACAAAAGTGATACTATGGTCAAGACTAAGGAAGAATAAGTAACGGCGATGTGTAATTCTGGATTGGAGCTTGGACCAGAAAAAGGACATTAGTGGGATGATTGGTAAAATTGGAATGAAGTCTCTAGGTTTGGTAACAGTAATGTTTACTTGATTTCCTAATTGTATTACTGTTAACTTCGTAGCTTTGATTATTGTAATACGGTATGTAAGATGTTAATAATTGGAGATCTGGGTGAAGACTATACGGGAATTCTTTGTACTATTTTTATAATGTTTTGTTGGTTCTGAAATTATTTATTTCAAAATGAAAAGTTTAAAATAGATATACACATATATAACCTAATACTTTGAAGCTCCCTTCTGGCCGACTCTTCTGCCATCTGTGAAGCCCGTAATTTCTCTTCACACTGATCCTTCTCGGACTGCCTCCAGACATCATATTCCACTTTCGTTTTCTCTAAATCCGCTAATCTGTTCTCGAGTTCTAGCCTAAAACAACAGATGACAATTATGTTACTAGAACTACAATAAGGATAATATGACAGCAAAATGTGTTCATGTGCAAGAAGATTTAACACAAAATAAGGTAATTATGTACTTACTTTTCATCTTGTAGTTCCACAACTTTCTGATAACCTTCTTCCTTGGCAGCTTGCACTTTACGTATTAATTCACGATCCTTTTCTACTAAGAGCATTTTGTGGTGTTCAACAGCTGATTTGAGAATTTCATTATCTGACTGTAATCCTAGTATTTTTTAAGGAGAAAAATGTGCTATACTCAATCTTATTAAGATGAAAACTCACATGAGCAAACTTTCATAAGTTGGTAAGACAATTAAAACAGTATAGAAAGTCTAGATATATTTTCAAAAATTGATACACTGATAAACTTTTCGTAAGAATGAAACAAACTAAAACTCAGAATTCATTTTTCTGTTATTTTATTTAGCCTACACACAAAAAAAATTAATGAAAGATTATATATATACATTTATTCATTTCAATCTTTCGAGCTGGGGACATCAACCTGGACAATAGCCAAAGAGGTTTAAGTGCTTATTTCACCTCTGACAGGGCTCTGTAACCTCAGCCCCACAGAGCACATCCTCATAAAGCTGGCTGGAAGCAGAATGAATGAAATCACAGAACTCTTCAAAATCTATCACACTAGCAGCACTATTAGATTTCTAGTAGAAATATAAATTGGAAGCTTTCAATTTTGTCCAATGAATTCACAAATCTTCCTTGTAATGAGATGACAGGCATTTTGCAAATAGAACTAAAACTTGTATTTAACTCAAATTTTAAAAAAGAGTACAGAACTGGATTCCAAGCTCCTTAAGTTCCTAAGAATATCTACTCCCTAACTCTATGTAAAATCATGAGTCAACATCAAGTAGAAATTAATAATGAAAACAATCATTCATCATAAGTTGTATGTGATACCACAGAGGAGTTAAAGACCAACTTGAGGACAGTTATAGGCCAAAGGGAGCTTATTTAAATACTCAAGAGAAGTCAGAAATAATATAATTTTTGAGGAATCTTGATGAGAAATACATTGTATACATTAAACTGGAGCTTAAAAATAAGCCTCGGCTGAACTAGGCTCAATAACTGGCCCAGGGACTCCACAAAAAAATTGGGTTTGGAACATGATCTAAATAGATTTAAAATTATAAACTCAGGAAGTATGGAATTCTCACTGTAAAATTTCATTTAATTTATGCATTAATCAAGTAACTATAACATAAACATAAGATTTTTAAAAAGATTGCAGAATGAACATTCAACATATAAACAAAAATAATCCATATGTGCTCTAACATTAAAACTCAGTTAAGCTGAAAATAAAAATTCAGTGTGATCTATTTTAATAATTTTAGTTTATATGTGAAAATAATAAAAAGCATGGGAAATTATATATTACCATCCAGTTCACTTTGAATCTTATTTTTTTCTCTTTCTAGCTCACTTTTAGCTCTTGCTGTTTCCAGTTTGATGTCTGTTATTTCTAGTTTGTTTGAATGTTTAAGTTCTTTTACCTGTTGATAATTAGAAATTGAAATTACTATTGGTTATTTTCTTGCCATTAACTGCTCCCCTAACACATCAGTAGAATGAGACAGTGCTGCGGTGGTGGAGTGGAGTGTATCTCCTTCCACCAGGGAGGTGTTTCGGTGCCCGGAATGAGCCTTGGCATCAAGAGAACAGTTTTTTCCCTAATAAAAGCAAGTCCTTTTTAAAACAGTGTTGGTGACAGAAAGGATTCCAGGTGTAAGGAACAGCACCTAAAAGGTTGTATAGGTAGAAGGCCATAGCCTGCTTGAAAAATAAGCAAATGTGTTATAGGTAGAGCAAAAGTCTGGGCAGTGTCAGGGAATAAACTTTATATGCCATATAAAAGGGTTGTGCATCCTGTTAGCTATTAAAGGTGGCACAGTTAACTTTGTTTCAGAAAACTAACTGCAAATATGTTGGAGTAAGACACTAAAGAAACCCACTAAGAGGCAAAGGACTGACCAGGGGGGCGAGAAGGGTCAATGAATCTGGTGACCACATAATGTACATGACATGTGATGATAGTGGGAGGAACAAGTATAAAACTCAGAAATCTAATTTAAACCTTTACTGATTATTTTAAAGCCCCAAGTAAATGTAAATAATTGTCAATGTTTTCCTCATAATTAACCCATCATATACCAATTTTCAGTCTTCCCTGAGACACCCGTTTTGGAAGTTGAATAGTTCTAGCCCATACACAGCATTCCTTCAGTCTTTCAATAAACATTTACTGAGCACCTGTGACATACTAGGCACTGTTTTAGAAACTAGGGATAAAGCAGCGAACAAGAAAGCTTTCCCTCTCCAATCACCTGCACTACCCATACATTTTCCGTATCCTTTCCCTGTGGTAAGGTGCTTCCAAAATTAGGTATAATAGTATCAGGAGGATTTAAATCATACAGATATAAAGGTTAGACAAACCTTCATTCTGACATATTATATTAATGTATAAAACTATGAAATCACACTAGAAGACCATGAATGGATGACTTACTTGAGTGTAATAATAACCTAAAACACTGGAGTTGGCAGTTAGAAGGAAATCAAGAGGGCCTAGACCCCTGGCCAGTGTGGCTCAGTTGGTTGGAGCATGTCCCATAAACCAAAAGGCTGCAGGTTCATTTCCTAGTCAGGGCACGTGCCCTAGGTTGCAGGTTTGGCTCTGTTGGTGCGGGGTGCATACAAGAAGCAACCAATCGATGTTTCTCTCTTGAATAGATATTTCTCCCTCTCTCTATCCCCCTCCCTTTCCCTCTCTCTCAAATCAATGAGCATGTTCTGGGGTTGAGAGAGAGAGAGATCCTAGACACAAAGAGAGCAAGGATGAGAAAGAAAACCCATCTGCGAAACATTTTGAAATCATTGTAAGGAATGGTTTAATGCAAAATCCCCACTTAAAGGTTGTAAATAGAGAAGCTTCACTGCTAACCACATTAAGATGCATCCCTTTCCAAATTAACTTGTAGATTGTTAAGTGACACTACAAAAAACAAATACCTTATGCTGACATCAGTTTTGCATTTTGAAATCTTTCCAAAGTTCTTTTCTATGAAAGTAAGTCTCATAGAACAATGCTTAACTACATGATAGCAGCTAAGAAATTATATTTTTTAATACTTAAATTTTCTGTAGATTTGGGTTTTACTACATTATAATTTCATGGACAGAGCGAACTTAAACTATAAGTGCTTTAAATTTCTGACCACAATAAAAATCCATTCTCTGTGACAAATGTAATTATAACTTGCTATTACATACTAACTGTAAAAGGTTAGGAGTGATAAAATAGCTAACAAACCACACTGAGGCTGCTTTAAATATAAAGTGAAAAATTACAGTCATCTTATGTTGTAGAATCTTGATTAATTTCAACAAGAACTACAAAATAAAAACCCATTTCTTAATTCTGATTTCACCCTGAGATTTAATGAAAAGGGAAAATATTTTTCAAATAAATTGTAAGTACTGAAACAGAAAGAACAATGGACAGGAAGTCAAGCAAGTGAAGTCTGCCCACAGGCCTGCTTTTATCATTAAACTAGAGGTACCCGCTCACACAGGTACTTGTTCTCTCAGCATTCATATTTACTAAGTTATGTACCTAGGCAAGTTTTTCTTTAGTGCTAAACTTGTATAAAATAATGAATGTACTTATACTAATATTAACTTCCTAAAATGTATTTAAAGAAATGATTTTATTTAATAAAAATGAAAATATCCTTAAAGTATTTATTGCTGAGATATGACAGGCAAACTTCCTATGAGTGATCTGAACCAAATCCCAAATAGTCATAGCAACATTTCTTTCTCCCTCGACGTCCTTGGTTCTTAACCTTCTTAGTGATCAGGTCTCAAAATGCGTAAGAAATCTAGGGATCTTTTCCTAAACAAAATGTACAATGTTAAAATGCTGTATATAATTTCAAGAGATTCAGTCCTCTGAGCTTTTTGGGCTAAGCTACCTTGTTTTTGGTTTTTTTTGTGTGTGTTTTTTCTCCCCCATAATGTTTTCCATATAGATTATGGTCCAGTGCAAATTTGCTTTATGCTTTTGACACAGCAGAATGCAAGTACCCAGAGATCTCTGTCTAGCACTACTATTAAAACTTTAAGAAACGATAAAAAACAACAATAGTAGACATTTTACAAAGTTTCAGAATCTGTTAAATTACACATACACACAGAGAATGCAAGAAAACTATATATAAGCAAGAAACAGAAATATAATTGAAAAATGTATTAATCAAGAAGCTTTTGATTCAAATCCCAAAGAGATAATACTTATATTCTTACTTTTTTTCAAAAGTCTGAGATGGCATGACCTCATTAATTTAGCTAATAAGGATAACTCTATAGGAAGCTTCCTTAATGCTATTTTATTAGAGTTCTAAAGATCAAACCCTTCATGAGGTAACTAGATGAAATATCTTTAGAGTCCTCATTCTCAGACCATCTTTAGTATATTTTTTAAATCCAAGACTCGGAGTCATGTTGACTTAACTCCATCAAGAAAGCTAACATTTACAAATCTGAATACACCCCAGGTGTTCCTTTGCATTGCAAATAACCACTTGCTAGAATCGCAAAAGAATGTTGATGAAAATTTCAAGTTGCAAAGAAAACTGACAATTATGTTTGAAATATTATTTTAAAATTTATCCTCCTTCCCTGGCTGGTGTGGCTCAGTGGATTGAGTACTGGCCTGCAAACGGAAAGGTTGTTGATTCGATTCCCAGTCAGAGCTCATGCCTGGGTTGCAGGCCAGGTCACTAGTTGGGGGCCTGTGAGGGCCAGCTAGTCAATGTTTCACACATTGAGGTTTCTCTCTCTCCCTTCCCCTCTCTCTAAAAATAAACAAATAAAATCTTTAAAATCCATGCTTTCAATGAAATCTTTTGACATGCAATATTTCAAATGAAAGCTTGGCTTATCTAAAGTTAAGGACTGATTTTTAATACACCATTTATATGCAAAATAATGCAAGTGTGCTTTTAAAAGACAGGCAACTCTTAGCAATGTGTATTAATGAGCAATAGTAAAATGCTCTTCTTCCTTCAGGAGAATAGGAGAAATCATCTATGTGATAACTCTAAAAAGAAGGAGCAATAGAGAAGGTTGTGTATACAGAAAGAGAAAGAAATTCAGGGTCAGGACATAAGGAAAGCCAGGAAGCTCATGTAAAACATGCTGCAAGGAAAGTATCTGCTAAATCCCCAAGAGAGTTAGAAGCCAGAGCAAAAGCCAGCTCATCCAATGTCCTACTGCTCCATCTATGGTTGAGGTTATTCCAGCAGTTCAGCTCAGCTACTCAAATGCACACAGTGTTTTCAAAATACTGAGTACTCACTATTTTTTGTTTCTTTCCTTTTTAAAAAGATTTTATTTATTTATTTTTAGAGAGGGAAGGGAAACATCAATGTGTGGTTGCCTCTCTTATGCCCACCACTGGAGACCTGGCCCACAACCCAGGCACGTGCCCTGACTGGTAATCGAACCAGTAACCCTTTGGTTCGCAGGCCAGCACTCAATCCACCGAGATACACCAGCCAGGGCTATTTTTCTTTATAAAATTGAAAATAATTTATATAAGAATTAGAAGAAAAGCATGAGAAAACTCCCTGTATCCTGAATTTACTTCTTTGTGGTCTGTGTCTGTTTCTGTGCATCCTCTATTATTGTAAGCACTCAATATGTATGTAGTGAATATAGAAATAATTTGCTTACAGTTAACCAGGAAGAAATCAAATTATGTGTTTTCTAGTAGGACTTACACAACCTTAGTAGGCTGTAAGGGTTCTTAGCGATCAGTCGGAACACAGTGCTTCATTTCATCTATGAGGAAACTGGATTCCAATGGTACAAAGTAACTTGCTTAAAGTCATACACACAGCTACTGATATAATAAAGAATGAAACTAATCGATGGCCTCAAAGTTATGTATATCATTTTCTCATTTAAGGATATCATAAGTATATAACCACTGCCATTATCATTTTCTTCACCAGCTACTATTTATTATGTTGAATACCATCTTTAATCTTACAAAAATCATGTAAGACATAGGTATTATCCCCATTTAAAAATTAGGCAAGTCAGAAGTCCACAGGTGGTGAGTGAGATGAATGACTCAGGATAGAATGCAATTCATTTGATTCAAGGTCCATTAATTTTCCCATTGCACTTCATTACCTCTCCAAAATGACAGCATTTCATTTCTAAATATATCTGATTCTCAACCTATAAGATCAATCCTAAGAATTAAAACATTTTAACAATAAAAAACTCATTGCTTAATTTTCACTTATTCTTTCTGGTGTCAGCCATGCCTAATAAAAATTAAATAAGATACTAGCTACAAAACCACTTTGTAAACTGTAAAGTATAGATATTCAAACAAAATTCTGAGATGTCACTAGCCATATAATCTGCAAATGTAAAGGAGTATGTGTTTGCCATGGAAAAATTGGGCAGACTATCTCCCATGGGATGCCATCTAATCTCTGATAGTATGGTGTTGGCCTTTCAGTCACAGAAATCTAATTTTGTCACCACACTTAAAAGACTCTCAAGATTAGACTCACATTAATAAAATTTACAAAGAATCATCTATAAAATCAGAATGTCAGTTTATTAATTATGAGAAAAAACTGGAATGGAAAGTAGAATGCCCTAAGTCTGAAAAACCAATGCATTCTCTCCCCGGAGACAAAATTACATGGGAAGACAAATAATAGTCAGAAAGTTGCTGGGTGATCATTCAATTTAAGCTAATGCAATGAGATGGAACTGTTTCATGGCCATAAATTAAGCCAGGTTGGTGCATTCCTTTCCACAGTAATAATGGTATTTTCAATGGGACCAGAGTACTTAACATCTTCTGACTAAAACTCTCTGTCATAAACACCGCTTCAGTCTTCTCAAGTAATTCCTTGACCAAAAAGATTATAATTAATACATTATTCCATTAGATAAGTTCATACACTTCTACCCAACTACAGTAAAATCCTTCTAGTCTAGGAGCCATTTTGTTAAAGGTCATTTTACATATAGCTCTGCTTTGATAGAAATCCATACAGGGTTAGCAAACATAGGTTTACAGTTTGAGTACACGAAACGGAGTTTATTCTTTTGAGTTAATGAAGCTCTTGTAATAATCATAACGTACACATATTTTTCCATACAAAAAACTGGAAACCTAGTTTTGCCCAAACCTGTATGTCACTGATATAGTAACTAGTCTTATTCCTAAGTTCTCAAAGATGCCCAAAGTGCTGTTACTACTACTACTTCTACCACTACTACTAGCTAATATTATAATTATAATAATAACAGCTAATATTTGGGTGATATTATACTCAATCCTATGCTAAATACTTTATGCATAGTATCTCATTAATCTTTGTCACACTGTATAAGGTAAGTAGTAGTCTCATTTTAAAAAGGAAAACGTTTTCAGAGAGAACATAAATTACCCAAGGTCACACGGCCAGTAAGCAGAAGCAATGAAATTGGAATCCCTGTCTGTCTGATTCCAGAGCTCATATTCTCCTTCACTATAGTAGTCTATAAAACACTTCTATCATTGCTATCCTATTCCTGGTTACTGGACTCCTTATACATGTATCTTGCATTTCAGGGATACATACATAAGTTCTTAAGAAAACTCTGTATATAAATGGTTAAACCATTATATATTTTTTTAAATAACATAAATGCAGATGCTGCTACTATTGATTTACTCACTTAACATTTATTAAGTCTGTACTGTGTACCAGCACTTTTCCAGGAACTGGAGGTACAGCAGTAATATAAGCAATGTCCCTGAGCTCTGAACTTATCTTGGGTTGGGGTAAGGGGATGGAAAAAAAAAAGGAGAGACCAAAAAAATAAATAAATATCAATATATATTAGATAGTGTTAAGAGCTATGAAGAAAACTAAAACAAATGAGGAGGATTAAGAGAGCAGAGGAACAGGGAAGATGTCATTTTACAGAGTGAACACAAGGAAAGTCTCTGAGAAGGCAACATCTGAAAGGTAGGGAAACAAGCTGAGTAGATGTGTGAGGGATGCCATGCCAGGCAGGAAGTTCACAGGCCCTGAGCAGGGAGTGAGCTTGCTCAGAGAAGACCAAGGAGGCACATGAGGAATATTCACAGTGGAGGTAAGAAGAACTGGTCAGCCCTGGCTGGTGTAGCTCAGTGGATTGAGCACAGGCCTGTGAAGCAAAGGGTCGCCGGTTCGACTCCCAGTCAGGGCACATGCCTGGGTTGCAGGCCAGGTCCCCAGTACAGGACACATGAGAGGCAACCACACATTGATGTTTCTCTCCCACTCTTTCTCCTTCCCTTCCCTTCCCTTATCTCTAAAGATAAATAAATAAAATATTTTTTTAAAAGAAGAACTGATCATAGTCAGCATATATTTGGAAGGTAATGTAGAATGACAACATTAAAAAAAGATAGTACAGACAACCAAATGATTTAAATACACAATTTCTTTGTCATTATATAGTATCAAGCATTCTAAAGAATGAAGTAGAAACATGAAATGACTTACTTTACTGGTCAATGTATTTATTTCCCGTTCAGCTTTATGCAGTTTACTGATTAAAACAGTATTTTGTTCATTGCTTGATTGGAGCTCTTTTTCCAAGCGTTCAGCTTGTAGTTTAACTGACTGTTTTTCAGCCTTTTATTAAAACAAAATATTTTAAAATTATTTCCTAATTTTCTACAATTATATACAAATAAAGTAAGTACTATTTAAAATATGTATAATCATACTACCCAAAATTATTCAAAATCTCAACAATACTAACATATACCAAAGAAAAACATTTTTCTCAAAGCATTTGTTTCAAATGAAAGATGTGTGTTCTAAGAAATATGCAACAGGGGTATCTGGAACAAACAGTATTATCAAGAGCCACCAGTGAAATAAAACTCTCATACTTCTTTTATGAATGCGCTCACTTGATAACTGTTTCCCCTTATTGCTGACATAATTCAGACATACATTTTGGGGGTTCCAAATCCACAGCAGATATGAAAAAGCATACTGGAAGTAAAAGAGGGAGCTCATTTATAATAGGAAGAATTAAAAACTGAATCTAAAATCAATGGAGATTTTTTAAAAAATTGAGATATAAGAATTAAAAATCCTCAACTAATTTGCATCCTTTGGCAGTGTGGGCCAAGAGCTCAATAGCTCTTAACCTCATCACTAATAAAGATTCTTAATGAAGTCTGAAGTTGTCAAAAAAATTTCTGGTTGGTAATACTCACAGTAATCTCTAGTCAGGAAGGGAATACTAAATGCTTTAAAAAATATTTCTACTCAAAATACTTAAAATAAAAATGCCTGGCATTTATAGCATAAGCTTCAGTTTTGTCACATCTCATTTCCTATGTATCTTAAATATAATATAGGAGGGTATTTAAATAATTCAAATGATCCCCCCTCCATTTTCCTCAAATATAAAATGATAGTTTCTGGGCACACTGATAGCCAAAAAGTCAAAGGTCAAAGATGAAAGAAATGCTTGCTATCATTGCTTATTTTCATTTCATCTGATAAAATTAAATACAGGCCCTTTTGAAAATGTCACAAATGAACCTCCCATCTTTTGCCATCATTTAATTTGTCCTGAAAATAACCACTCTAACAGGCCTCATGGCAAGTCTTACACTGGGGCCACATACCGCATTCAGTTCCAACCATCCACTTATTCTATCACGGTGTAAATATACAAAGGATGAAAGGACAGCAACACAAGTGGTCTCATTTCGAATTGCCTCACATTAAAGACCAATTATACTAACAACTATAGTTCAGTACCAGTATAGTCTATCAAAAGCTTCATCTAAAAAAATAAAAATATGACATCTTCCAATATACTCCTTGTACCAGCTTATATTGGATTTTAATGACAAGCTAAGTACCCACTAATTTCTTCCAAATCAAATCATTTCACAACCATCCGAATGAAAAAACAAAGCACTTTGGACTGCTCGAAACAAATTCAGCACAAACTAGTGTATTTGTTATGTGTTAGACACTAAGAACTCAGAGTAGGCATCTCTGAAAAGATGCTGAAAGGGTCCAGAATATCTTGCCACTGTGGCACAAAAATTCTGTTGAGCTGGAAACACTTGGGAATCAACACATATTTTAAAAGGGGGCTTTTCCTCAACTCCTTTTATCTGCCTAAAAGTGGAGCCTTGGAAAGAATTTAACTGTTACAAATTCTCTCCCCAGGGACTGCATAAGCAGGGAAGACTGACTCCTATCACGAGAGACAGGAAGTCAGCATCAGATAAGAAATCACCTAAAAAGACATTTCACAAAACCGTCATGTTTCCAATCTACTCTCCTAAAGGCCTATTTATCTTTCCTAAGAGCCCTTTCTTCCCTTCTCCTCTCCCTACTTAAGATGGTATCTAAGTCCCAAATTCTAACTGCCTCTTTGGGACACATTTTTCTGTGAACCTCCAGGTATACATATGAATAAAAATCTATCTTTTCTCTTACTAATGTCTGTTGTCATTACTAATTCACAATCCCCAATCACTGAACATAAATGGATGAGGCAAAAGTTTATCCTCTCCCACAATGGAAAACAAAGATTTTCAATGGAGAATACCTCTAGAAGTATCAGCGTCGATCTGCCAGCTCTTATCTCTCTGTAATGAACTCAGGAAAATAATTCAGTAAAGCCTTATGTTTTAGTAGCCAAGGTGGATTTTATTCTCTGGCAAAAAGTTGTCACAGGTCTGTAAGTATGGTAGTTCTGTTTAAAGTAGACTTATGATTTTTAAGATCTTAAATCCCAGTATAAGGAAATAACTGTCTAGGAAGAAATTGTTCTCCCTGGTTTGAGATGACTTAGTCTCCAGAAACTCAAATAAATTAGTTTGATTTTGCATATTCTACTCTGTGGCATTACAAGAGTTACGTCATTTAAGATAGGTGACTTGACTCCCAAAGAAGCAATAATCCCTTTATGTATGTAGCAGCATATCCACTGCTTACGAATCAATAGTTTTCCTCTATACAAAAAGAATATATATACTCTTGAGATTCCACAAATGAGTCAGCATTAGATTGGTGAGCATATATTTATTCTCTAAAAATCAGAGGCTTGTCAACTGCGCTTAAAAAAAAAAAAGTATGCTATACTTTTTTCGGGAAGCAACTGAAACCTTACCTCCAGGGATCGGACTGTAGCCTGCATCTCAGCCAACTGCCGCACCTGAATTCTTTGGAGATTTTCTACCTGAGTGCCAGAATTCTCTTTTTCAGCCCTTAACTCTGCTACTTCAACATCTAAATTTTTTATTTTCTGATACAAATGGCCTTTTTCTCGTATAAGTTGCTCCACTCGTTTGCTGTCTCTTGTGGGATCAACACTAATCAGCTGATTATGTAGATCTTCTTTATCTTTCTCCAGTCTTGCAATCTAACAATAATTTGAAAGAAAGCATATGACTTTAAATTATTGAATTTTCAATCATGAACATGCATTACAAAGTCAGTAAATTAAAAGTTGTATAATGTAAAAAAGAAAGCTTAGGTAGTGAAATGAAGTACTAAGAAAAAATTCCGAAATGTCACATTCTTCATTCTGACTCAGCATGACTCAAATGTGAGGGCAAGTACCTTGTCCTATTTTCCTTTTAGCTTCCCATGGTATCTAGCATGGGGCTCCATCAGTTGCCAAAAAAATTAAAAATTATAAATAATATTAGAAAAATAATGATTAAAATGTCAAGTTTTATTTTAAAAACTGATCACAACATTACAAGGGCTTATACAAGATCAATATGCTGATTACTGCTAAGCTTTTCCTTATGTGACAGTAATTCTTGAACTACTGTTATGCTAATAACGTTATCTATTCCAAGGCAACTTAATTCACCAAAACAAGCTATTTGTCCATATAAATAACTACAAATGTGACTGGTAAGAATGTTTAAATGACATCTGAGAGTTTATCAAGGCCCTAGTTATAATGATGGCACAGTTCCTAATTCTCGGATTCATGAAAGAACTGAAAATCGCTGCTCCAAGGCACTGAGAAAAGTCACCGGGGAACTTGTAAAGCAGAACCACCAGTGTTCTCATTCCTGCCAACGATCACTTCCAGATCCCATGGGCCCCCCAAATCAGTGGGTTTCAAACTGGTTCCTAACCTCTGAGGCACCTCAGAGGCGCCTCACCTCTGGGAATGAGGGGGCCAAGTAGTCATGGTAAAACTCATTCTTTCCTTTCCTGATCTCCCAAACTGTATGTTCCTTACCACCACCAACAGCAACCAAATCTTTGTTGTTAACCAGAGCTACTCTTTTTAGTCTCCTTTTATATATATGAGGTTTCTTCAGATGACTCAACTTAAGGAAAGGATTCTATTATTTAATTAAAAAAAAACTAGAAATCACGGCTCTAAATACCACCAGGGTCTGTTTTGTAGCTAGAATGAGCTTAGAAGGCTCCCTCTAAGCCAAAAGGACTTAAAGTAAAGCTCTGCAACCTTGGCAGAAGTGGCCCAAGAGACAACTGATTGCTCACACTGCGATATATGAACCAAAGAAGTGTGAGTGTCCTCATCTGCAAAACGAGAGGTTAGACTGGAGGCCCTCTAAGGTCCTTTCAATTTGAACATGTGGTGATTCCAACTTGGTTTTGGACATGCGGAACTAAAGATGTGAATGGGAAAGAGAACTATCTAGCCAGCTAATTTTGCTTTCCAGAAAGATAAAATTTTCTTAGAAGGCAACTGTATAATTCAGAATCAAGCCCTCAAAAGTCCACCTAATAAGTATCTCTTCTATTTTTCCTCCTACCCTTTACACATAAACATTGTCCCTGGGGTTTGGTCCCTGACTACCTTTTTTTCCTCCATTTCTCTTTGTTTTCAGCTATTTGTGTGACTGTGCAAGTCACTTTTTCACTTTAGCCTCAGTTAAAATGAAGGGCTTGGGCTGGACCATAGCTTTTGCATAAGGTAATTCATCTAGGTCAGGAGTCAATGTACAACTCGGATTCAGACAATGGTGCCTTTACTGAGTACTTGAATGAGTGCTGAGCTGAATGAACTACACGTACAATTGTATTTAGTAACATAATTTCTCTTGTCTTCATATTATGTATGGGGTCAGAGAGCTAATGTTCTTGAGCAGCATGTTTCCTGTATCACTACTTTCTGTAGTAGTTTGCAGGGGCTAAAGTGGTAGCTGAAACTATGGACTGAGCTGGCTAATGGCAGAGTCAGGATTGTTAGATCCCACATTTACAACTCCTAAACCAGAGCTCACTATCAAATCATTCCAACAAAAACTGGTAATCACTGCCTTCTAATTTCTCTATTCATTTATTGTCATGAAACAAATATTTATTGAGTATTTACCATGTACCCAGCACTGTTCCTAGCAGTAAGGACACATTAGAGAACCAAGCAGACTGTGCCATCAAGAAGCTTGTATTCACTCACTGCTATGACACCAAACTTGTGCCAGTCATCTGGGCACAGATCTCGGACACGCCCTCGGCTCTTCCCTTCTCCTCCGCTCTCCATCAGATTCACGTGTCATCTTCCTTGAAAGGATAGCTGTGCTCACAATCCTTTCTCTAAAGTTACAAAAGGCTTTGTCTGAATTTCTCTTTTACAACATTTATCCAAATCTGCCTGCGTTAGTTACCTCCATGCTTACTTTAGTCTTTTTGAGAATATAAAAGCTTACTTGGCAGGAAAAATTACGTATTAACCAATTTTACCTTAAAAAATTGTTGAGGTAGAGAAAACTGAACATAAACAGATCAGGAACTAGTAATAATTATTGATCTTCTTTTTAAGAGATGGTAGCACCATTCTAATTCTCCACAGCACCCGAAAGAAAAAGGTTGTGTATCTAACTGCTCCAACAGTCTTTGTTTTTACCATCTTCATAACGCAGCACAGAGAAACGGTTAAGAGTACAGGCACTGCCATCAAGTGGCCTAGTTTTTATTTCTTTCAGAATTGTAAAAATACTGTCTTTGGGCTTCTATTATTTCCAAAAATAAGTCTGTTGTCATTCTTATCCTTGTTTTCTGTAAAAAATATCTTTTTCCTCAACTTTTTAAAAATTAACCTTTTATTTTTAGATAGTGGTAGGTTCACATGCAGTAGTAAGAAATAATACAAAGAGATCTTGTATTCCTACCACCCAATTTCCCCCACTAGTTACAACACCTGCCCTCCATTTTCTAGAAAACACTGTGTGGAATTGGTTCTCATTTTTCTTAAATCACTTGGTAGAATTCTCCAGTGAAATCGTCTTTTGGGAAATTATTAAATTACAAATTTAGTTTCCTTGATAGTTACATGACTATTTAAATTACTTATTTTATATGAGCAGAGTTATATTAGTATGTGCCTATTTCATCTGTTTGTCAGATTTACTTGGGCAGAATTGTTCACCTCTATATAAGCTAATAAGATTACCTTATCAGCCTTTTGATATCTGTAAGGTCTCTAGTGATACTTGGTTTCATTCCTGATATAGGTAATTTGTGTCTTCTATCTTTTTTGTCAGTCTAGTTAAAGATTTGTCAATTTATTAATCTCAAAGAAATAGCTCTTTATTTCCCTGATTCCCTTTACCGCTTTTGTTTTTCAACTTCACTGGTTTCTGCTTTTACCTTTTTTATTTCCCACCCTCTGCTTGCTTTGGGTTTATTCTGATCCTCTCTTTCTAGGTTCTTAAGGTGAAAACTAGATTATTGATTTTACAACTTCTTTTCTAATGAATGCATTTAGTGCTATAAATTTTCCTCAAAGCACTGCTTTAGGTGTGTCCCAGGTATTTTAATATACTGTATTTTCATTTTTGTTCAGGTCAATTTATTTTTTTGAAATTGTTCTTTCATTATGGCTCACGATTACTTTAAGTGTGTCACTTCATCTGAAGATTTCCCTGCTACCTTTCGGTTATTGATTTCTAGTTTAATTCTATAGTGACCGATGAACTACTCTATGTAATTTCAATTTTTGTAAATTTGTTGAGGTTTATTTTATGGCCCAGGATTATGACCTATCTTGGCATATGCTCAGTGACCACTTGAAAACATTGTATGTAGGTACTCTTATTGGGTGGAGTGTTCAATAAATGTTGACGGGATTCTTTTGGCTGATAGTGTTGTTCTATAGCTGTCCTAACTTTCTAATTGTTCTATTAATTTTTAAGAGAGGAGTGTGAAGTCTCCAACAGTAACTGTGAATTTGTCTATTTTTCCTTTCAGTTCTATCAGTGTTTACTTCACATTATTTTGTAGCTCTGGTTCATACACACTTTGTATTCACTGTCTTCTTAGATGAGTGGTTTTTGTCATTATATACTGTCTACCTTTGAATTTTTCTTTGCTCTGAAATCCACTTTATCTGATATTAATATAGCCACTCCTGCTTCTTATAATTTTTGCACGATGTTATCATTTTCTATCCATTTACTAACTACCTATTTGTTGTATTTGAAGTTTCCTGGAGATGGCATATAGTTGGGTCTCTTATTTTTAAAATCAACTCTGTAAATCTGTCTTTTAACTGGTATACTTAGACAATTTACATTTATTATGACAATTACTATATCATGGCTTAATGTTTTCTTTTTCTGTTTTATTTTTAAGTTTGTTTTCTTTATCCTGCCTTTCTTCCTGTGGGTTACTTGAACATTTTTTTAGGATTCCATTTTGATTTATCTATAATGTTCTGGATATCTTTGTGTATAGCTTTCTTAGTTGTTGCTGTAGGTATTACATTATATATACATAAAATCATAGTCTGTTGGATTCATTGTAGCAGTTCCAGTGGCAGAGAACTTGCCTCCCTTACATCACCTTACCCTTGTTCATAATATAATTATCTTAATTATTTCCTCTCTGTACATTTTAAAACATACTGGACAGTGTTTATAATTTGTGTTTCTAAAATCAAACAGAATTTAGAAAATTCACTCATGAAAAGAAAGTCTACTATATATATACCCATAGTTTTGGTTACTGTACTCTTTTATCCTTCCTGATGTTTCGAGGTTCCTTTTACTTAGTTTTCTTTCTGTTTAGAGAATCTCCCTTAGACACTCTGTTGGATAGGTGTACTGGCAACAGATTCTCTTAGCTTCATCAGTGTAAGAATGTCTTGATTTACCCTTCATTTCTGAAGGATACTTTTGCTGGATATAGAATTATGAGTTGACACTTTTCTTTCAGAACTGGATGATGTTGTCACTTGTCCCTCTAGCCTCTGTGGTTTCTGATGAGAAATATCTATACCTGGGAATTATTTTCCTCTTATGAGGAAGGTATCATTTCTTCCTTGCAGCTTTCAGTATTTTTTCCTATAGAGCTGAAGTCTGATGTCTCTTACTGGGGATTTCATTGATTTCATCCTGTTTGATATTCACTCACATTCTTGAATCTGTTACAGTATGTCTACCAAAGTTGGGGGGGGGGGGTCAGGCTTTTATTTGTTTGAGTATATTTTTTAGCACTGCCCTCTTTCTCTTTTCCTTTCTAGGACAAAAATCTTTGATTGTTTGTTACATTCCCATAGGTACCTGAGGCTATCCCTACTTCTTTCTTTTTTTAATCTATTTTCTATAGTTTGTTTACATTAGGTGTTTTCTAATACACTATCTTCAAGCTCACTGATTCTATCTCCTCCACTCTGCTGTTGACCCCAGCAATTGAGGCATTTTTTTGTTTTTTGGAGGGTTTTTTTGGTCATTGCACTGTTCAGTTCTAAAAGTTTCATTTGGTTCTTCTTTATAATTTTCTATTTCTTTGCTGAGACTCTGTATTTCCATTTGTTCCAAGCATATTTTTAATTGTACACTGAAGCATTTTTATCATGGCTATGTTAGAATATTTGCCAGATAATTCTGTTATCTCAGTGTAAGCATCTATTAATTACCTAATTTCATTTATTTAGTTTGAGATCTTCCAGGTTCTCAGTATGACAAGTGATTTTTTTATTAAACTCTGGACTGTTAGGCTTTGTATTACAGGAGACTCTTGATTCTTATCTAAAATTTCTGTCTTAGCAGTGGATGGGCTTAGGTCCAGTTTTACTGCAGTATTTGTCTGGAGTTGAACTGCAATTACCTAAATTAACTAAGATATTAGGTTGTTTTTTTCCTAGTACCTTACCTAGAGAGAGCAGGTCTGTATTGGGTATTTTTATCATCTGGGCCAAATTGCTGCTTTCTTCAGCATCGAGTCAGCACTTTGTGAGACAAAATTAAAAAGACAAACCAAAACAAAACAGGGAACATAGTATGGTCAGCCTTAGGTCCCAAGGCCCTTAGCTGACATACCATTTCTCCATCTTTCAGCATCCTCTCATGTTTCTTTTATAAATAATGTCCAGTGTTTTTTGTTGTACTTACCAGGAATAACAGGGAAAAGTGCATCTACTCCATCTTTCTGGAAGTAGAAGTCTTCTGGTTGGCTTCTAAGATTTTCTTTTTATCCCCAGGTTTAAGTAATTAGAGTATTTGTGCCTTGGTGTAGTTTTCTTCATGTTTTCTGTTCATGTGGTTCATTGAGATTCTTAGATCTGTGGTCTACAGTTACCAGGAAATCTGAAAAATCTGACCAGTATTTCAACTATTTTTTTCTGTTCTTCCCTTTTAGAATTTCAATGATCTGATGTTGTCCTACTATGTGCTATAATCATTTTTTTCCTGTATTTTTTATCTCTGTATTTCATCTTAGATAGTTTCTGTTGCTGTTAACTTAAATTTAGTGATTATCTTTTCTTCCACAGCATCTAATCCACTTCTAGTGAATTTTTCATTTAAACTTTACTTTTCACCACTAGGAACTTTTCTTCGAAGTCTTTTTCATGGCCCTGACTAGTGTGGCTCAGTGCATTGGGCATCATTCTGCAAAGTGAAAAGTTGCCAATTTGGTCAGGGCACACGCCTAGGTTACAGGTTTGGTCCCCAGTCAGGGCATATACAAGAGGCAACCAATCAATGTTTCTCCCATTGATGTTTCTCTTCCTCTTTCTCCTTCCAGTCCCCTCTCTCTAATAAAAAAATAACAATAAAATAAAATCTCTTCCATTCCTCTCACCATGTTCAAGGCTTCCCTTAACATGATGAGAGGATATATTGGATATATGGAGCATATTTATACATGGTTTGATGACTCTATCACTAATTCAGTAATTTCTAGGTCTGTTCCTATTGATTGATCCTTTTCCTCTATTACGAAATACATTTTTCTGCTTATTTGCATGCCCAGTCATTTTTTTAAAAAAGTCTTTATATTATAGTTTTAGGTTCCCAGAAAAATTGAGTAGAAAGTGCAGAGGGTTCAATAAATCCCTGTCTCCATACACACAGCCCATCAACATCTCACACCAGAGTGGTACATTTGTTACAACTGACGAACCTACACTAATATACCATTAACACCCACAGTCCACAGTTTACATTAGGGTCTACTCTTGGTGTTGTCTATCATGGATTTTGATCATGTATATGGGCATGTATCTGCCATTACAGTACCATACTGAACAGTGTGTACTCCACCTATTCACTCCTCCCTTCCCCCATCCCCAGGGCGAACACTTCTCCTTTTAATGTCTCTATAGTTTTGCCTTTTCTAGAATGTCATATAGTTGGAATCCTGCAATATACAGCCTTTTCAGATTGCTTCTTTCTCTCAGTAATTTGCACTTAAGGTTCCTCACATCTTTTCATGGTTTGTTAGCTCACATCTTTTTGGTACTGAATAATCTCCCATTGTTTGGAGGTACCACAGTTTATTTCATTATTCACTTACAGAAGGTCATTTTGGTTGCTTCCAAGTTTTTGCAATTACAAATAAAGCTGCTGGAAACATGTGTGTAGGTTGTTGTGCAAACATAAGTGTTCAACTCTTCTGGGTAAATACCAAGGAGTACAATTGCTGGATTATATGGCAAGGCTAAGTTTAGTTTTATAAGAAACTGCCAAACTATGCTCTTAAATTGCTGCATCATTTTTCATTCTCAAAGTCTGTTGTTCCACATCGTCACCAGCATTTGGTATTGTCAGTGTTTGGATCTGGGCCATTCTAACAGGTATGTATTTTACTGCTGTTTTAAATAACAATGCCTTATTCATACACATGGTGCTGAGCATCTATGCTTATTTGCCATCTGTACATCTTCTTTGGTGAAGTGTTTTTAAAGTCTTTAGCTCATTTTTAACAAGGGCTGCTTGTGTTCTTATTGTTGAGTTGCAGTTCCTTGTATATACTAGGTTATAGTTCTTTATCAGATATGTCTTTTTCAAGTATTTTCTCCCAGTCTATGGCTTGTCTTCTCATTCTCTTGACAGTGTCTTTCATAGAGCACAAGCTGTTAATTTTAATGAAGTCTAACTTATTATTTCTTTCATTTATCATGTGTTTGGTATTGCATCTAAAATGTCATCAACAAACCCCAACTCATTTTTTTTCCTATGTTATCTTATAGGGGTTTGATAGTTTTACATTTTTTACATTTTACATTTAGGTCTAAGATCTGTTTTGAGCTAATTTTTGTGAAGAGTCTGTGTCCAGGTCCATTATTTTGCATGTACAGTTGTTTTAGCACCATTTGTTGAAAAGACTATTTTTCTTCATTCTGCCTTTTCTCATTTGTCAAACATCAGTTCATTATAGGCCTGACCAGTGTGGTTCAGTTGGCTGGGCATTGTCCCACAAAGCTAAAGGTCACTGGTCCAATCTCCAGTCAGGGCACATGCCTGGGTTGTGGGTCTGCTTCCAAGTTGGGGCGCAAATGAGAAGCAATCAATTGGTGTTTCTCTCCCTCCCTTTCCCCTCCTCTTCCCTTCTCTCTAAAAACAGTAAGTAAATAAAGTCTTCTAAAAAAAAGATCAGTTCACTATATTTGTGTAGGTCTATTTCTAGATTCTTTGATATGCTCTAATGATCTATGTGTCTATTCTTTCACCAACAGCATACTGTCTCGATTATCACAGCTTTATAGTTTAGTCCTGAAGTCAGGTAGTGTCGGTCCTCTGACTTTGTTTTTCTCTAAGATTTTGTGGCCATTCTAGGTCTTTTGCCTGTCTATATATAGTTCAGAATCAGTCTGTCAATATCCACAAAATACTTGCTGAGTTTTTCACTGGGGTTATACTGAATCTACATATTAAGTTGAGAAGAAGAGACATCTTGACATTTTTGAGTCTTCCTATCCATGAACATGAAATATCACTCCATTTATTTAGTTTTTCTTTGATTTCATTCAATGAGTCTTGTAGCTCTCTTCATATAGATATTGTACATTTTAAAAATATCTTTTATATTTATTATGATAATTAGCATTACGATTAATCCTGTCAGGAACTAATAGTAATACCATTTTGTTGCATATTTACTATATGTTGGGCATTACAGTAAACATTTTGCACATGGAGTTTCAAGTTTCCAGATCTTAGTTTTTAAAATCAAGTTAGTTTACCTTTTTATAGTCCTGCTTTTCTAAGTTTTCCCCTTTTCCCATATGTACTAGAATCGAACTTTCTAAATCAATAATAGAATACAAAAACATTTTGTTATTTATTTACACTAGAAGGTAACAGTTTACTCAGATTTAAGGTTCACACTTTAATCTATTTTTGGAAGTTATAATCTCTTTTCCTTCATTTAGTGTCTTAAAAAGAATTCTACTCAGACTAACAAGAGAACGGAAATAATAGCATTTGCGCTTTTGAGGCCCTGAGAGTTAGTTACCTTGGTCATGGGGGTAGTAAGAGGACGATAACTATGACAAATAAAAAAGCCAGAGCAGAGAGCACCTGCAGGTGGGGCAGTCGGACTGCTGGGGGTGCAGTGAAGGTGGGGAATGCAGGCGCCCTCCAGCCATTTAGAGTACCTTCGTGCTGGTCTGACACTGAAAACTCCAGCGTACCAAAACAAAGACAGGATCATATACTCAAGAAATTTGTGGACATTGCATTTTAAATGGAATAAAATATAGCATTTATGGAATGCTTACTATGTGCTTGGTCCTTGTCTAAGCACTTTACATATTTTAACTCCATCAGATATGTACTACTGTTAATGCCATTTTACAGATGAGGACATTGATGCACGCAGAAGTTAAGTCAGCTTAACTTTTAACATTTAAAACATTTAAATGTTTAAACATTTAAAAATTTTACATGTTAAAAAGTTTAGTTTTTGAGATACTCTAAACTGCATTCACAGTTCAATTTTAATTAATAAAATTTCACAAAACCCTTTTAAAAGGTTGCCAAAACCAGTCACGGAGGTAATTTAATTTTAATTGAAGAGACTTTGACCCAATTGTGATGTGGTTCAAAGTAATCTGAGAGGGGTGCAAGTCAGAGAATTTTCAATATTTTAGATAAAGGAACCATTCGGGTCCAGAGCACCATTCCAGAGAGAACTTCAGAACCTACTAGGACATAAAGGAAGTATTGTGAGAGGTTTCATAAGATCTACTGACATATATATGTCAGGATAAGCACCAAATCAGAAATGCAGTATCAGCTTTGTGCTACCCGTGCTATAAGGGGAAAAAATACCATATGATAACGGGGACACAGAGTGGCTCTCCTTCTTGCTACAGGAACTCTGGCTTCTTACATGCCCCATAAAAGCTAAGGTAGAGCTCCATCACTTTGAAGAGGATGTTGAGGTAATCTCAGGGACCTGTCATTATATATTGTTATATCATTCTTGCAGTGCTCAATGCCCCCTCTCGAGATCTTAATACTTGCACACTGAATTACACTTGCTTCTTTCACTCATTCGATCTTCCTGAATAATGACCTGTACCTGCTCTGTATTGCTCCTCATTACTATTATTTGAAGAATAATATAAAATTAGACTCTTACTAACATAATAAAAACAAAATAGCACAACTCTTAAATAACAACTACCTAAGCAGTGAGAAATCATATTATCTTTTTCATAAGATAAAGATACCTTCTTTCATAAACATTATTTCAGAATATCATGAGGGAGATGTGAATTCCTGAAGTGCTTCTCAGGAAAACACTAATAAAATCTTCCCAAAGATTTCCCCTAAGAACCAATACACTAAAGAATATTCAGTTACTTCTTTCACTTTATCTGTAGAAGTGAAAGCGCACAAGTGTTGTATGAATCCTTAATTAATGAAAGAAAAACCAATTATTTCAGTACATCAAATTAACATATTTTACACCAGTTAAATTATTTAAATTTGAGAATGGCAAGAGTAGGCTTTTCTTTGAAAGTTTTACTGCTATTTCATGATACACAATCATCTCACTAGGTTTTACTGTAGTTGTGTATATAAATTGGAGTATATTTAGATAAGTGATCAAATAAAATATCGAGTAATCCTCTAATTAATGTAGATCCTGCAAAATTAATTGGGAAGTAGATACAAAAGAACTTCGGTCTTATCAGAAAGTCTCACTTTTCTAGCCTCTACTAATTATGGCTTCTCAGCTAGCCATTTATCTTCAGATTCCTAAGAATGCTGTAAGGCATCCCAGTTATGAAATTAACTGACTCCTTAAAATTTTTAATAAATATCATCTGGCCTTCCATGGGTAAAAATACACTAGCCATCAGATTTCAGATACAGGTTTCATTCTTTACAAAAACAATAATACTAAAAAAATGAAAAGATACAAATAATCATTACCAGATAAACATCATTATTAGATTTTAAAAGGTAAACTATAAAATAAAGCACCATGATCTTTAATATCAGTATTTACTCTTCAGTATAGTAAATCTACATTTCAGACCGGAAATCTTTATTATTTCTATTTTCCACAATACAAATTTATATGCAGCTACTCTAATCTGTTATAATTCCAGATTCAAACTCTTTCATCATCACATATAGTATACATCTATTTATCTCTTTACACAGTTAGAGCTGCTGGCTGACCCCTAATTAGCGTGGCAACTTCAAATCATTGGTTTTTTCAAACCCAACTCAGAGCTGGGATTTGGGGTGCCTGATTTCTATTGCTAACGTAGCTGCTGACTTTCTTTGAGACTTTGAGCCTTTGAGCAAGTCACTAGTCTTGCACTTCAGTGTCCTCATTTAAAATGGAGACACTGTTACAACCACAAAGTGAGATCATATGTGAATAAAGCATTTAAAGCTCTAAAGAATTTTTAAATGCAAAAGACTATCATAAATATTTATAGCTTTCTGGCACTGTATTATTAATGAAATGGACTCAAAGTTCATACAGCTTCTTACATAACAAACAATCATGGAACACTCAGTGTTCACAAGAGTTGGCTTGATCCAACTAGTTACTGGTAAAGGAAAGTGAGCATATTTTAACTCTTGATTCCAAATAACAACAATGCAATAAATGTGTACTGCAAATGCATTTGTACATAAAATGTTTCACAGAACTATAGACAAACTTTTTTACAAGTTCAACTAGTATTACACTTGTTATTTGATGATACCAGGATAAAACTGGTATTTCTCTCCATCCTGAAAATTCATCTAAAAACAACATAAAGAATGAGAAACACAAATCCCATTTTTGGAAATATTAGGACACAAACCACAAACGAGTAGAAAGGCGGCCAAAAGCAACAGAGACAGAGTAGGAGTGCACGTCACAGGCAGCAGAGAGAGGATGTTGCTGCTGATGTCAAAGAACAAAGCACAGCTCCTGAAAGGTGACGGGCACACCCTCAGGTACAAACCCTTTCTTCACACCAGTGGAAACAAGGTTCATGGGCTGACGGCCGGAGCTCCCCTTGTTATGGTATGGTTCCAGGAAAGAAACGGGGACACTGCTAAATGGGGAATCACATAGACAACTATATTTGCAAAGAGAGAAGTCCTTCTCTGTGGCTATGGGAGAAAAGACACCATCACTATTGACTTGGGCAAAATAAAGGCAGCGAAGAGTAGAAAAATCTAACAGTCAAAGAGAACATTCACAAGAAAAATAGCACTATCGAGCAGATGGAAAGCATGACAAATACTTCACCATTAATTAATAAAATTAATTATGGCATCAACACTAACTTGGGATTTATAAAAAATATATAAAGTTTTATTGACTAGAAAGATAACAACTACTATAGTCAATCACTCACCTCTAATTCATATTTTATTTTTTCTCCTTCTAAAATATGTGCAAATTCTTCTTTCTGGTGCTCAAATTCTGATTTGAGAAATGTATGTTCATAGCGAAGCTTATTATATTCAGCTCTATACTTTTCAACTTCCTAAGTTAAAAGAAGATTACAATTTATCACAAATTATAAATGAAATTTATATTTACCCAAAAAATTACTTTTGCAAATATAATTTTAAATTATATTATACTCAGAGCAATTATAAATGTAAAAAATAAGCTTAACAGAAGTACAAATAAACCTTGGAAAAGTTCTGATAACAAGTATGCTACACACAGAATTAGCACATTCCTGAGAAGGCGCTGATAAAGCCAATTACCACTCAATTTACCTTACTTCCTCACTGGTTCTCATAATAATAAAAAATGTACAGAAATGTATAGAGCGTGTCAAAAGTTCTGACCTCTGGACTTAATAAAATAATATTTAAGAACATAACACACCTTTCAAAATATAACAGATTAAAAATTAATTTGATAAAACAAAAAAATACCCCTAAAAGACAGAATGAATTCAAAGTACATAGAAGATTATTTTAATATTTAGTACAATAACTTAAGGTTCAAATATTACGATGATAGTTAAACCTGATACATCAGTCTGAAGAATATATACAGCGCCAACTTTCCCAACTAACCAGGAACACATGCATTCCCTGGTATGCTCCAACCCCATTTGCTAACACTATGAAACTCGTTGGCATTCTGAATCTCATTCTAAATAACAGAACAGAAAGGAGGAGGAGACACTACTTCAACATACACCAGGATATTAAGTAATAAGGAAGCCTCCTAAAATACTCAGCTCCCTAGAAATCTTCAGTCAAAAGATTTCTCTTCTAAGCCAGTTCACAAACCAAGGAAATGGGTTTTGTGATTTTAGTAGAGACATACTTTGTTTTGATATTTTTTCATTTAAACTTTATTGCATTTTCCCCCATTATCCTTTAGTCCCCTTCTATCCCCTCTCCCAGCAAACACCAAACTGTTGCTCATGTCCATGAGTCCTTTCTCCTTTTTGTTTTGAAATTTTAAAAAATGTTTTTACTTAACTTGATCACTTAGGTCTAAGCAGTTTTGTTCATATCCAAAAATTAAACCTACTCCCAAAGCTATAATGATTTGCTTATTCATTAGGAGAATATTCAAAAGATGATTTAAGCCAGTAAGCCACTTATGGAACAGGATCCACAATTATTTTATGCCACGGCAACATCGCTAGTCTACAGCTTCCCAAAGGGGTCCGTTTTGAAGGGGACAATACTCATTTGTATGTATAAGGCCCAGTATATATGTTAAATAAGGTAATGTATATAAAATATCTAATATAGTACCTACCATATTTAGTATCTACTATCTTTTCCTGTCCCCTTTATTAAATATTTAGTCATATTAAACCAAGGCTTCGTATAAGGAGATTAATCACAATCTGAAGGAAAATTGTATCAAATTTTTACTTTTCTTAGATGGCATTAAATTAATTCTTTCATTCAACAAATATTAATTGAGCACCTATTGCAGGCTAGGGACTGTTCAAGGAACTTGGAATATAACAGTGAGCAAAACAGATAAGGTTCCTCCTCCGATGCAGTTTACATTTCTAGAGGTGGTAAAAGAGACTATAAAAATAATAAGCACAATGAATATTACACATATCAGAAGATGGTAAGTACTAGAGAAAATAAAAACGTATAGGAGGGTAAATGAGGATCCAAAGGACTAAAGACGGATGGAAAAGGCAAGCTGGCATATTAAGTGGGGACAGGGTTTGTCAAGGTAGGCCTCACTTACAAGGTGATATAGAGAGGCTGGCCATGAGATATCTGGATGGAGAGAGTGTTCAACGTAAAAGCAACAGCTAGAGCAAAGACTCCTGCATTGTACCATTTCTGGAATGCCAACACAGGCAGCATCAGCGAGGCTAACGTGGATGGAGAAGAGAAAATCAGAGAGGTAATGGGGTCTGATCCTGTGCAGTCCTAAAGGCCACTGTACGGACTCTATGTGAAAGGGTAGCCACTGCAGGGCTTTTAGGTGGGGAAATGCCGCTTTTCACCAAGCCAATTTTCACAGTCATGTGAAGATAAATGCATAGTTCTTTCTGTATAAATTACTTACTTCATCCAGACTCCTAAAACGCTCTCTCATTGGAGTTTCTAATTCTTGTTGTATTTGGGCTCTTAACAATTCCAAGTTTTGTGGAGTTAATACCTAATGTGCAGAGAAATACAAATGATTCTATATATAAA
>PVKM010014034.1:0-29525 GCA_004027735.1 Carollia perspicillata
CCCTGGCCTGAGACACCTCGGCCACCATTAGTGAGTTGAAACTTGGACACCTGGCACTTACTATCATGTCTGATCTCATCAGTTTCTCCTTTCTGCTTTGTCCCTTTGGCCTGCAGGACCACTTTCTGTTTGACAAGCCAGTATCCCCTTTACTAACATGCGCCGGGATGGCCCGTGACTGGCCAGATGCCAGGGGAATCTGGTATGGACACAGCATTTCCCGTTTGCGATGTGTGCGGAGGACCTCCTGCGGGTGTTCTGCTTGTCCTAACCCGAAGCTGCCGTGACTTGCACTTGGCAGCATGCCTGGCTTCAGCTCACTGGAGAAGAGAGTATTCAGAAATTGTCTGCGTGTGTAATGCCTAAGTATTGTAGTATCGTAATGCTTCTAAGAAGGGTAGGAATGTTTGCAGGTTTGCATGAATTATGCATGAGAAAAACACTGTATTTTTAAGAAAAAAGTTAGCTTCCTATTATTTGACCTCACAGAGAATGTTTCATGACATTAAAACAAAAGAACAGAAAATGAACAATAAATATCGAGGATTTAAGCAAAACCCTACATGGAAAAATGGATCTCGAATAGAAATAGATTTTATCTTGGCCAACTTTGACCCGGTGCCTTGGTAGGTGGTTATGGCACTGGCCCAAAGAGGTGCAACGACAGTGTTCAGGCGCAGCTGCACGGTGGGGGTGGAGAGGCAGGGTCCCTACGGCAGACAGAAGGAAACCCTTCTGTACCACAGGTGCCTCGGGCTTCAGGTAAAATCCCTTCTTTTTTTTTTAAGGACAAGATTTTGGTTGAATCTATTAGGAAACAAAATACTCTTGTTAGTGTCAAAGCCAATGTTACAATAGTTGAATTATTATCAGACTAGTCTGCTGAATGAGGGAGATTCCATTCTCATTGGGCAAAAAATGTGACATCTCTAAGGGCTAGAGTTGCTCTTATTCTTCATTCCGCCACGGTAACAGTATTCTGTAGTACTTGTTCAGGCACAATTAAGAGATTAGGGCCATCTAGAAAATGAGAAATGTGAAATGAAGCAATCAAGCTACAGAGGTAATGGGAATTTTCATGTGTTGAAACAAATATAATTAACACTCAACACCATATTTCTCTCTTCATTAGGCATAATTATGACAAGACATTTCTCATCTGGATTAATGAGGAAGACCACACCAGGGTAATCTCTATGGAAAAAGGAGGCAACATGAAAAGAGTATTTGAGCGATTCTGCCGTGGACTAAAAGAAGTAAGACGTTACCAGAGATTTCTGAATATCACTAAAATAAAATATAGTTTTTTTTCATTATTAAATGATACCATCGTGACTTGCAGGATGGGGCTGATTTTTTTCTAGGGATCATGGCACTCACAGTGCACACCTTTCTCCCTGATGTTTGGGTTGTGCTGGGGGAATGGATGTTTGAGAACTCCG
Organism: Carollia perspicillata; assembly: GCA_004027735.1. Classification (NCBI taxonomy): domain Eukaryota; kingdom Metazoa; phylum Chordata; class Mammalia; order Chiroptera; family Phyllostomidae; genus Carollia; species Carollia perspicillata. Next base: position 1,443 of record PVKM010014034.1, read on the forward strand.
TCGTTTGTTCTGTGTTGTAGGTAGAACGCTTAATCCAAGAACGAGGCTGGGAGTTCATGTGGAATGAGCGCCTAGGATACATTCTGACCTGTCCTTCGAACCTCGGCACGGGATTACGGGCTGGTGTCCACGTTAAGATCCCAAAGCTCAGCAAGGTAATGTCACAGAACCTGCAGCCATGTTGGGTTCTTTCAGGATCAGCTCTGATGGGGCTGTTTCATAGAGGGGGCAAATGTCACTGCCCATGACTTAACCCCTACTTTCTGTATGTACAGCCAAAATAGTGAGAAAGGATTAGGTTACCTCAAAAGACATTTATATCAGTAGGAAAGAAAGATGAAGGACTGTAAGAAAGGGCTGTGGCTTCAAGAACAAGAAGTTTAAGTTCTCCCTCGCAGAACAAATCCGAATAGGTAGGCAGGCTGCTCTGCTCCTTGGGGTTCCTTCAACCTCTTTCTCTGTCTCTCCCAGTGCAGAGGTTCTCAGACTTGAGACTGCATCAAGATTACCTGGAGATCTGTAAAAGCGCAGATTGCTAGGCCCACCTGCATAAATGCATTTCTATGAAGTCTCCAGGCGTTACCGATGCTGCTGCCAGGGAACTACACTTAGAGGACCGCTGTCTCAGGGCATTGTCCTCTCTGCATGGTTACTGTCAGGCCCTGAGATCTAGCTTGTGGGAAGGGGAGAGAGCATGCAGGTGTTTCCATGTACAGATTTCAGATCTGGGCCTGGAAGTGCACACATCGCTCTGCCCACACTTAGCAAGCTGTCACTTCTTTAGCTCCACTGTGGCAGAGCAGGGAAAAAGGGTTCTGGTAATAATTTCTGCAGCAGTACACCAAGTGAACCCAATACTTGAAAACAATTTTAGAAAATATGCTTCTTGTCAAAAAAAGGTGGACATTTTTGTTGTTCAAAATTCCAATGCTAAAAAATTATTTGACATGACTTCATGGTTTTAATTGTATCAGTGAACTATTATATAGATGAATAATAAATACTCACCAAAGCTGGCATCCGGCGGCCAAAAAAGCAGTATAGAAGTTAATCACTTGAAACCTATATAATTTTATTAACCAATATCACCCCAATAAATTTAATAAAATAAAAGAGAAGTTAATAATAGCTCTGCAACCTTCTAGCTGTGTGACCTTGGGCAAATAAATACATCTGAGCCTTAGTTTCCTTGTCTGTGAAATGGGGGTGAAAGTAATACCTACTTCATGGCAATATTGTAAAGCTTAAAAGTTGCAGCACACCCCCTGGCTGGTGTGACTCAGTGGATTGAGCACCGGCCTGCAAACCAGAGGGTCTCTAGTTTGATTCCCAGTCAGGGCACATGCCTGGGTTGCAGGACAGGTCCCTGGTAGGGGGTGCTCGAGAGGCAAACACATATTGATGTTTGTCTCCCTCTCTTTCTCCCTCCCTTCCTCTCTGTCTAAAAATAAACAAATAAAATTTTTAAAAAATAAAAGTTCTAGCACAGCACCCTGGTACATAGTAAATATATGCTTAATAAATATTGACTGTTAATGTCTCCATTTTCTAAGTGAATGTGCCAATAACACTGAATCGACTTTGCCTCTTACCACACTGTGTAACCCGCGTCCCAGGATCCCCGCTTCTCTAAGATCCTGGAGAACCTGAGACTGCAGAAGCGTGGCACAGGCGGTGTGGACACCGCAGCGGTGGCAGACGTGTACGATATTTCCAACATAGATCGAATCGGTCGATCAGAGGTAACATCTCTCTCGCTCTCTGAACGTGAACTAACAAAAGCAGCCTACGAGAAAGAGAAGTAGCCTGAACAGCCTTACCTTACTCACAAAATTTGAGACCTCCTCTTCCCACGTTAAGTCCCAAGTCAGGCTAGTATTTCATTCTGCAGTGCGGTTCTTCCACGGGAAATAACGGCACAAAGGTAAGCACAATGCAAGCTGAGAATGTACGGGCAAGCCGTGGGGCCGTTGCCACCCACTCGCCCCTCGGGCTATCCCAGCACTCTCCAGGAGAAGGCGCACTGTTGTGCTGAAGGGCAGTCGTGCATCACTGTGAGGTCAGAGAGTATGTGTGCTTGCTCTCTCTTTGAGGGTGCTAACACGGTGGAATTTTTTCATGATTCTGAATGTCTCCTGGTGAAGGCCACATACTGTCATCTTCGATTAGGCATTTTAAGATACTTGATACTTTTTGAAATATTATTTTTAGGGCTAAAATAGGAAATACTGTATGCACTAGGTATATGTAAGGTTATGCTTGTAAAATAATCCTTAGGATTCTGAGAATACATAGGATGAAAAGGATTCATAAACTCTATATAGGCCTGGAGCAATGCATGATATGAAGCACAAAAAGCACATTTAAGGTCCTGGCTGGGTGACTCAGTTGGTTGGAGTGCTGCACCATAAACCAAAAGGTTGTGAGTTCGATTCCCAGTTGGGACGTGTATACGGGAGGTAACCAATTGATGTTTGTTTCTCACATCCGTGTTTCTCTCTCTCTCTAAAAAATCAATAAACGTATCCTCAGGTGGGGTTTAAAAAAAAAAGGAGCACACTTAAGGAACATGCACCTGAATGCTAAGCAAATGCCAATCTCAGTACACTGTACCAACTTATCTAGATGTGGTCTCATGGGATGTATTATGCTCATCATTAATTTAAAAGCCTCTTATTATTATTACATACAACTCTCAATAACTCAGTGGCTGGTTATTAAATCTGTGGATTATCAATGTTCGCTCTTCTTCTTAGCCAGCTTTTGAATATTTCATTGCCTGTTGGTATCCCTACTAGTAACCTAGGAAAAGGAAGGAGAAAATACTCAAAACAGTTAAATCAGCCTTTGTGTTTATCAGCTCTGGTAAAGTCCCTGAGGAAGAAGCAGTTAAAAATGTCACAGCTTCTGAAATGTGCTGGATAATGTGTGGTATTGTGAATAAAGAAAATCTGGGCCTAGTCCTGTCTGCTTCTAATAATGACTAGATTTCTACTAATGGAAAGCGAGGCAGTCATCGCTTTGAAAAAAATTTTTATGTCTAATTAAGTTAAAATTAATAGATGATCATTATAAAAGTTAAGAAAATGTCCAAAAGTATTAAAATTCAACCTAATAGCCCTGAGATAACCATTGTGAACATTTTTCTGATTTTCCTTCCATTATTACAATTACTCGAAAAAACCTTTTTTTTACAAAACTTGGTATTATATACTTGATATTATAACAAAGCTTTTTCCCAATATATTCTATTCTAAGCATTTTCCTATATTCAAAAACATGTTTAATAACAGTCCATCAGAGATAGTCTGTTATCTTTTTAACATCTTCCTGGTTATTTGATGTTTTGTTTGACTATCTCTAAAGACAATCTCTTTATACAACCCTAATTACAACTCTGATTATTTAGTTAGGATAAATTCCTAGGACAGGGATTCCTGGGTTAAAGGTGAGGGGTCCTTATAGATAAGTTTCCTATCAGAAGATTTATACCAAGATAGAGTCCCTCACTGGCAACAATAGAGACACCGTCTCACCACGCCCTCTTCAACACTGGGATAGGACAATTGGATGAGTAGAACAGGTGTTTCTTTGCTTAATCATGACTAGCTTTCTGATCCAACCCTCTCACAGAGCCTCAGTTTCTTTATGCACGAAAAGAGGTGGGCAGGGGACTGCCTAAGGTATGTTCAATGTAATGCTCAGCAATCCCTTCCATCCTTGCTGTTCATCCTTGTGTTATATTAAGTATTTTAGTGCAGTCTGAAGTTAACTAATTGCTTGCTGACTTAGTTTGGGTCTCTACAGGAGCAGTGCATGTAATTTGTTAGGGAGGTGACCCCAGGGAAAATTCATATGTAGATGTGCTCTAATTTTAAAAAATAAATATTTGTAAACAAAAGTTCAATTTTTTCAAAACGCAGAAATTTTAAAAGTTTACCTTAATATAAATCACAAAGTTTCCTTTAAATAGAAACTTGTCTGGTACATTGAAAACCAGATTCAATTGCTAAATATCTGATTTTAAACAATTTTTCAGAAAGACATTTACTGTGTAAATGATAATATCTGAACTATAGCATATTCGGTGCTTGGATAGCCTAGTGGGAAGTCAGAATCCAGGTCCAGGCCAAAGGACAATACAAGGGTGTCAGTGTGTACTTTTATCTTTAAACAAGCTATTATTTTACAGCTGAGACTGATGTGGAAAAAGTTTCTGAGATGCAAACCGAGGGGTTTCATATACAAAGAAAGTTCTCACATACAAAGCAGTTACCCTACTCTAACTAAGCAAGATTGGGAGAAGCCCTGTAAAAATCTGTCCTTCTTGTCTTTGACAGTGACCCTCAGGCATCTCTTCTCCCACAACCCTGGAGGGAAATAGTGAGGAGAAATGGTTAGAAAGTCCAGCTACTGCGGCAAGCTCTCACTATCCCTGTGTTAATCACTGCATTGCATGTGCCTTGTATAAAAATTAATCACTCATCTTTTTCACGTCAAAGGTCGAGCTTGTCCAGATAGTCATCGATGGAGTCAATTACTTGGTGGATTGTGAGAAGAAGCTGGAGAGAGGTCAAGATATTAGGGTGCCGCCGCCTTTGCCTCAGTTTGGCAAGAAGTAGACTTTCCCCTTCCCGGTTTATAAATAATCTGTCTGCTGGTATGACAGACATAAAGAAACTTATACTCTGAGAGTTTTTGTAGACTTGGGGAAATGTAAAATTGTATATCCTGTCTATCTTTACAATAAAACTCTCCTTAATCTCTTTGGTTTCTCTGATTTTTTTAATGCTATTATGGGACAGACAACATCCAATTACAAGTAGCAGGAAGCAAAAATATTCTAAGCCAATGATAAAAATAATATTTGTAATTCTACTTACACACAAACATAGAAACCCTCCAACTATCTAGATGCTACTATAGTCAGTCAGCCCTTTAATAAATCCCTTTGGATACCACTGGAAAATGGTGAATTAATGTAATTTTGTGACAAATAGAACAAGAAGAGATTCATTTTTTTCTTGAAAGTGTAGAAATAACGGAGGCTATTTATTCAGGGCTTGCTATAACAAGGGAGTCAGCAACCACCCTTTGAATTTGGCAGGCACTCCGAGGCAGGCATGGGAAAGCTTTATGGTGAGAAAAGGGAAAGGCCTCAGGTATGCTCTGAGTGGGGTTGTCGGCATGTGGAAATTGAGGGTAGGCTAACTAGAAGCAGGGTGTACTGTGGAATTGCTTTGGATAGTATATCCGACATTCTCTGGTTGGTCCTGAAGTGGAAGCAGGGACAACAATTAGGGAAGCTGGCGGTCACTGACCAAGCCTGACCTCTGGGCTCATGACTACAGAGATTGCAGTCTGACTTCCGGAGCTGATTGCTGCAGAAGTTGAGGGTTGGAATCTGTTATCGTATGGCCTGACCATTGTCTGTTTATATATTCAGTCCCCAAAAGCAATGCAAAATTCGATGCCTGAATTATTGTAAATGTGTTTACTGTGATTTGAAAGCTGATTTCTTCCTTCAGCATGCAGACCCTTACCTTATCTCACATCTTGTTACTCTTTTTCCATTCATCTTGTGATGTTTATAACCCGAAGGGGCATGACAGAGGAGGTGGGAGCAACTAATTCTGTAACAAGTTGTAAAATCACTTCACATACATAATAAAAATGTTGTTAGCTTGAATAACAGAAATGAGATCAAGTTCTGAATTCTGTGAGTACTACAGGTGCTCCAGTTAAAACAAGTCTCTGCTGTTATGTAAGCATTTGTCTTCCCTCCTGCTACATTTTAAAAAATATGGTATAAAAAGAATATACTTGTCCTGGAGCTAACAGGCAGCACACTAACTGTTGAGTGTCAAATTGATATGTGGTCGAAACTTAAAAGAGGAAACCACACCCAATATAATTCAGGACATCCTGCTAAAATCCCTGAATAGGATGAGGTGGAGGCGTGTCCTACAACCAATCCTTGTAGACCAAAGAGGAATCAGAACCCAAGGCAGTGACTGGCATTAAGGGGACAGAAGGACAGAGGGATAGAGGATGGGGAAGACTGGTGTCCTGGCCAAGTGCGTTGACTCTACAGCCACATTGTTTGGGTACAGGTCCCAATTCTTCCACTATATGAGATTAAATGATTTACTTAGCCTCTAGGTTCCCAGTTGTCTTTGTATAAATTGACAACAATAATAATACTGATCTCATAGGGTTGCTGGGAGGATAAAAGTAATAATTGTAAAGTTCAACACATTGTAAGTACTGTGTAAAGGTTTGCTGAGTAAATAATAAACAAAGGAATATTATAATATTATTATCTACCCTTAATATTCCTTAAAACCATCCTTTAGGGCAAACCAACAGACCTGACAGTTTCTGTTCTGAAAGACGTTACTCATAAAAGTGGTAAAGGAAGACAAAGTCATGTAGCTAAAGAAACATGAGCATAAATGAGATGAAAAGACTAGATAGAGACACATACCAACATTTAATTTTTTTAGAAGCTGAAATACAAGCCCTGGCATAAAAATGCATGTGGCTACCCAACATAAAAAGAAAGCATGCCTAGTCACCTCTAGCACAGCATCCCAAGGGACATCAAAAACATCATTTACAACAGGAATTAACTGACTAAGGTACAGAGCTAACATCTCTCTCCTTTTTTGTTGCACTTTTATCTAATTCACTTCTCATTTTTAGCCATTAGATCTACTCATCAATAACTACACTAGCGTTGGCATTCAGTATTGGCTTGCATGCAGACTGTTAGTACTTAATCTTTATCTTATCTATATTTGAAACTCTTGATTTGTGGGGCTGTTTGACCTTTGTTGTATTACCAGAAATGTGCTCCTATGTGGCTTTACTCTTTAAGAATAAGATAAGTCATAACTAAAGATAGACATTTAAACCAAGTCCAAAATGGATTCGTAAACACTCAATCTGACACCTCCCTTTTTTTGAAATCCTCCATATTCATCAAATATCCTTCCCTGACAGCTCTTTGACAATTTGCAGATCATGTAATAGCACTTAAATTGGATACAAGAATATCCTTTCTCCTCAAGTATTGCCAAGCATTTAAATGACATAATTCTGTTTGCAGAAGTTGCGGTAAATTATACTTTGACACAAGAAACAAGCACATTTGCAGTGTTACAGTGAAAGTAAATGATTTTTTTTTATGTGAAAGATGAGTCAATCGGATGAGATAAAGAACTTTTAACTATAAATTCTAATTGAATGCTGTATCTTTCAGCCAAAGTAGTATGCAAATAGTTCCTGTTTACTAAGCTCTAGTTCAATCATTATTGGAGAAGCAGGACTTCCAGTCAAGACGGTGGCAGAGGTAAATGTGGTGCTCGCATCTTCCCACAACCACATGAAAAACACAACTAAACTACAGAACAACAATCACTCAGAACTGCCTAACATTTAGTGGAATGGAAGTCTTACAGCTAAGGATATAAAAAAAGCCACATTGAGACTGATAGGAGGGGCGGAGACAGGGAACATGTTGATCCCACATTCATGTGTGGCAGATAAAAATGAGGAGGGATGTCTCAGCTGTAGAAGTCCCCCTGAGGAGCAAGGGATCCCAGCTCAACATCTGTACCCCCCAGCCCAGGCTTCCAGTGCCAGGAAGAGAAGACCCCATAACTTCTGGCTGTAAAACCCAGCAGGGATTGTGACTGAGTGAGATGGAGAGCTTCTGGAGTCCCAGACTGTTCCTCTCAAAGGGCCTGTGCATGGACTGACTTGGCCTCACTCTCCCTGAGTTCCAGCACTGGGGCAGAAGCTCGAAAGGGATATACAGGGAGTAACTGAACTGTCTGGCATCAGGGTGAGAGCTGGAGGGGAAGCTTTCTCCTAGACAGGACCACTGGCAGAGGCCATTATTCCTTCAATGAGTCCTCCACACACAGACCCAGAAGGTGGGCACCCATATTTGAGTCTCCACCAACCTGGCTAAGATTTCACCCCACCCTGGAGATTCCCTGAGAGCCTGCCCTGCCAAACTGTAGACCCACCACAACTGTTTCCAGTGGTTTTACTATACAAATGGCCTGTCTTGGCTCATGTTTCAGGCTTTTCTAAAATGTCTCAAACAAGCAGCATTTGGCCTCAGCATGCCTGTACCTCTCATTAAGTGGCCCCAGGCTCAGTACCAGTGTGGCTAGTGGCAGACAACCTTTGTTCACAGCTTGGCCTCTCCAAGCCCAGCACAAGTAGCAGCCATCTGCAGACTGCTTTGTAGCTCATGCTGTGTGGCCCAAGACAGAAAACAGGTAGCAGCTGACTTTTACCTGCACCTCTTGGGAGGCTCCAGAGCCAGCACACCCTCTGGATACTTTTAGACCACAGCAAAATACCACCCAATCACCTACACAGGTAACACTGTCAATGGGTGGGCAAGGCAGGCACAAAAGCCCTGCTGAATTAAGTCCTGCTCTTTAGGGTGAGACCCTGCACAGCTGATCCTCCATGGTGGTAGCAACCAGTCCTTGCAGCTGATCAGCCTGAAGGTAAGTCCCTCCCATTGACTTGCTGGCAGCAGTCAATGCTCAACTACAACAGGACAGTGTACACAGCTCACATGGGGTGGGGTGAGGCAGTGCACCTGGGTGTCCAACTTGGGTGAATGGGGAAGCTGTGCCACTGGACCCTACAGGACACCTACTGCATTAGGCTACTCTACCAAGTGCAGGAAATGTAGCAGCTCTACATAATACACAGAAACAAACACAAGGAGGCTGCCAAAATGAGGAGACAAAAAAAATGTCAAAAATGAGAGAAAAGAACAAAGCTCCAGAAAAAGAACTAAACAAGATGGAGACAAGCAGGCTTCTAGATGCAGAGTTCAAAACACTGGTTATAAGTATACTCAATGAACTCTGGGGAAGAGTAGATGAATTAGAATTTCAACAGCATATAAAAGGACATAGAAACCATAAAAAAGAACCAGTCAGAAATGAAGGATACAGTAACTAAAATGAAGAGAAATTTACCAGGAATCAACGGTAGAGTAGATGAAGCCAGGAACTGAATCAGTGATTTGAAATATAAGGAAACAGAAAACACCCAATCAGAACAGCAAGAAAAAAAAAGGTATCCAAAAAAAAAAAAAAAAGAAAATAGTGTAAGGAGCTTCTGGGACAACTTCAATTATACCACCTTTCACATTATGGGGGTACAAAAAGAAGAGATAGAGCAAGGAATTGAAAACTTTTTTGAAATAATAACAGAGAACTTCTCTAACCTGGTGAAGGAAATAGACATACAAGTCCAGAAAGCACAGAGAGTCCCAAACAAGATGAACTCAAAAAGGCCCACACCAAGACACATCATAATTAAAATGCAAAATGTTAAAGACAAAGAGAGAACCTTAAAAACAGTAAGAGAAAAGCAGTTAGTTACCCATAAGGGAACTCCTACAAGACTGTCAGCTGATTTCTTAAAAGACATTTTGCAGGCCAGAAGGGATTGACAAGAAACATTCAAAGTGATGAAAAGCAAGGACCTACAACCAAGGTTATGCAGCAAATCATTTCAAATTGAAGGACATATAAGGAGCTTCCCAGACCAGAAAAATCTAAAGGAGTTCATCACCACCAAAACAGTATTACATGAAATGTTAAAGGGTCTTCTTTAAGAAGAAGAAAGACAAAAATGTGAATGAAAATGGCAATAAAGACATATCGACAGTTAAATCTAAAAAGCAAAATAAATGAACAAGCAGAACAGAAATAGACTCATAGATACAAAGAACATTTTGATGGTTGTCGGATGGGAGGGAATGAGGGGATGGCTGAAAAAGGTGAAGGAATTAAGAACTACAAATTTGTAGTTTCAGAATAGTCACGGGGAAGTAAATTACAGCATAGAAATATAGTCAATGTTATTCTAATAACTATGTATGGTGTCAGATGGGTACAAGATTTATTGGGATGATCACTTAGTAAGTTATATGGTGTGTAATAATTCTAACCAAGGATGTATACCTGAAACTAATATGCTATTGTATGTCAGTTGTAATTGAAAATAAAAATGATTTTAAAAAAGACAAAAATATTCAAGAAGCAATGATGTGAACAGAGCATTCTTCTGAGTCATAGGACCTTTTTAATTCACTATATTCTTTGCATCTGAGGAATACCACAGCTAGGGTAGGCTTTGATGTCTGGGAAATCATTCTGGCTCTCTTTCATGGGGGAAGCGAAACATGGGTCTTTCTCCTAATTTCTGAGTTGTCATAGTACAAACCTCAGTCCTGAATGTTTCCCAACTTGAACAATTCAGTTCTTAACTAAGTTGTTCATGGAAAAATGTCTTGGGTGTCGAACCAAGCTTTGGTTCTCATCCTGACAACCCTTTCATGCTGATACACACCTGTAAGTTCAGTCATGCGTCTCAGGTGTGATTTTGTTTTCGAACAAATTACTTCTTGAATACCCTCCCAGAATGAATTAAGTTTGAGAACCAAGATTCCACACATGTTGGCTTATGGGGAACTGGCTAGTCTACCCTTGGCCAAAATTCATAGAAGAGCATATATTGCAAGCAGCTGAAAGGAGTTGTTCTGAGCTAAAAAATTTGCCATAAATTCAGGCTCAGCCACTAACCAGCTACACAACCAAAGGAAAATTATTTAACTTAATTGTCTTGGTTTTATTTCTAAAGTGGAAATAATTTATTCCTTACTAAGATTTTATTGTGATTAAATAACATAAGACAGTGACTTTATTTTTTTTTTTCTTTTACTGTAGCCTATGGGAAGAAATACAATAGAACCCAGCTCATGGTTATACAAATAGTTCTATATGTAACGTGTCATTTTTCTCAAACTTGGGTTTTTCAGCAGTTTGCCTATGATAATGCCTAACTGGTTTCTTCATATGTATCCCATTTGGAGGTGTGACCACATAGATACGATTGATCATTAACCCCATCTGCAGTCCCTCACCCCTTCCTGGAGGATGGAGGGTGGGGTGGAAAGCTCCAAGCTTCTACTCATGGCTTGGTCTTCTGGTGGCTTGCTCCCATTTTGAAGCTACCTAGGAACCTACCAATAGTCCCCTCATTAGAACAAAAGATACTCTTATCATCTAGGACATTCTAAGGGATTTGAGTGTTGAGAACTGAAGTCAAAGACCAAATAATACAACAAAAAAATGCCCCTAGTGTTCTCGCCATTTGGAAAATTAGAAGAATTTTAGGAGCTCTGTGCCAGGAACTGGGGGCAGATATTATATACTCTATTATTTCACAAGTTCTATTCAATTATTAAAGTACATTTCAGAAAAACAAGGATGAAGGAGGACATTTCATATGTACATACTATAAGTTCATTAAAAGACTTAAAAGTTCTAAATATGTGCCCATCTGATAACAAGTTTCCAAATACATGAAGCCCAAGCTGACAGAACTGGAAGAGGAGAGACAAATACACAAATTCCTTTCTCAGTATTCCGTAGAACAAGTAGACAGATTATCAGGAAGAATCCAGAGGCCTTAAACAAGAATGTTCACTGTGTTTGGATCTGCCTAGAAGCAGATGCCAACACAGGATTCAACACGAAAGTGATTTGCGTGGGGAGGGAACAGGAGAAAGCTGGTGCATTTAAACCATGGTGCTAGACTGAGAGGGAGGAAAGGAAGATTGGATAGGAAAAGTCCCCGACTACAAAACAGTTCTAAGAAACTTTCATCCAGGCCAGTGGGGAGTCTCTATGCCTGTTGGAAGAGTCTTGTATCTTCTAAGGCAAGAATGGGCCTTGTTCATATAAGAGCTGAAAGCAGGCCACAGAAAGCCTGGCCTCAGGATGAACACAAGGGTTGATCCACAGGGGAAGTAACTGGAGCTGTCAGCTCAATTACGCACGAGAAGACCTTAGTGATGCACTTTCCCAGCTACCACAGTCCACTCTTTGCATCACACACACTCACCTCTGGGAGAAGCTTCTTCATGGCTCCCATGGATCTTGCCTCCCATGGGTCTTGCCTCCTAAGGAAGATCTTAGAAAATGGAGGTCAGCAATATAAACTATAGTTCCATTGCTGCAATTAGTACCCCTGCTCAACCTCCTCCATTATCCATTCTAAGTTTTCCTCATCTTTGTCGATCACTGTGGCAGACTTTGGTGGCTTACTCTGTTGTATGAGCCAAATCGTCCATCCTGAGGCCTTGGCAGTCAATCCTGGGTTGTTTCACGCCTGGTTACTATAGTACAAGGGGGTGCTCCTTGTGTCATTTGGGTGCCACAACTATTCCTCCCTGCCCCGTGGTGTAAAGGCAGCTCTGCCTTCTCTGCAGTCAGGGTTTCACCCCTGTCACAATGATGATGCCTCTTCTTGCCTGCTGGTCCCCACACATCCTAAGTCTGTTATTCCTTTTTGAATGTCAAAAATATTTCACAACAGCTTTTTAAAATTGAAAATTGAACTCAGTCTGATTTTTTAATGTGAAGGGATATATAGCTAATTTTAATGCAGGAACACTTCTGCATAAATGATGGAATATCTACAGCATTTAATCTAAAGTAGAAATTAAATAATCACTATCTTTCTACATTAGAAATGTTTATCCTTTTTAATCATATATGAATTTTAATCATGGGCTTAAAATTTTCTTGGGAAGCAACAAAAGTGATGGAGCCTCAAAAACCTAATTAAAAAAGGTAAATAAAACTGCCATCTGAGATTTAAACTAGAAAAATCTGCCCATAAGGGAGATCACTCATCTGTAAGACTAAAATCTAAGAACTGCCTTGGATCTAAGACTAACCTAAGAACTACAAAACTTCAATAAGATGGTTCAGAAAGAGAGCCAAATGAATTACACTTGACCCTCTCTGGACAGAACCTATAGGAAGAGAAGACAAAGGGCCATCAAGGAACCTAGAAAAGGAGGATGGAGGGATCGCATCTGGTGAACGGGCCTTTGCGTCACTGGAGAAGGCCCTACCCAGTTGCGACTAGTGACCCAATTCTTGCTTGTTCCTATGGTGGGTATGGGGCTGGACTGTCTGACCTTCTTGCTTTGGGCCTGTATGTTCAATAAGTCACATATCCTAGTGTTAAAAATACCCAAGACAGAGGTCAAGGATTAAAGAAATATACCATAATTAATCATGTATTCATTCTGTAAACATTACCTATATCTGACAACGAGTGAATGTAGTTCGAGAGATATAATTATGGAATTATAAAGGTAGGATTTAAAAGAGGGTTTCTTAAAAATTGGTTTTATGAAACTTAGAGTTACAGTGAAAACTGCAATGAACTGACAGTCATTTAGTTTTTAAAAGATACGTCAGTCTCCTTGCTTTTCAAAATATGCTTGACTCATATGGCCTATTTCTATATTCAATCCAATGATTCAGGGAAGCAATATCATATTTTAGCACCTCCACAAAATGTTTGCTTGCACAAAACTCAGCTGTTAGTATAAAAGCAGCTCTGAAAATAGAAATATCTGTTAAATAATGCAGGTGAGGCTCAAAAGGAAGAACTGGGCTTCTGGCCTGTAAACGCCGTGCCGCTGGAGGCACGGGCAAACACGCACCGTGCAGATGTAGAGACGTGTGATTTGTGATCACTCTGCAGACATGGCTTGAATCACTTGGAACTCATCAGTACTGATGAGGTACTAACTGCATTCAGGTGCACTTCAATCAGAACTGGATTATACCATTAAAATTAATGAGGCACTAGAAGGTTTTAATGAGTAAAAGAGGGTTGGCTTTAAAGTCTTTTATGCATTTTGTTCATTTGACAACAATTTGCTTGACGGTGCAATCACATCTTTCTCTAGCAGACAGGTGAAAAGTTTTGGTTATTAAAGGTTTTAAGTAACACATTATATTCAACACACTCCCTAGTACATCTCTTCAACAGTCACTCAAATGGTCTAATGGCTTAGCTTAATTAAAACAGAGATCAATTTATCTTTTGTTGTCCTGGAGTTTTAAGAATAAAAACTAAACAATTGTTCTCTCTCAGATCCCAAGTTTTCCAATGTATTGCTGAGATGTGGATTTTCTCTCTTTTAATGCTGCTAGCACATTCAGCCATTTTTAAAATCTCTTCTAGGAATATATTTATCACGAGTGTGTGTGAGGAGGAACCCAACCAAACAGGGCTTTATTATGAAACTTAGAATATGAAACTGAGGGTAGATGAATATTTGCTAGGTATCAATGTGTATTTTAACATTATCCTAGCAGATAAAAGGATGAAATACAGTAGTCTCCCCTTACCCATGGGGAATACATTCCAAGAACTACAGTGGATGCTGGAAACATCAGAGTGAAATCATATATATATATGATTTTTCACTATACATACATACTTATAACAATAGCTAATAGTGAAATAGAACAATGATAATACTCTGGTGCCAACATGGTGATAACAACCTGAACACATTTTCTGTTCCTGTCTCCTGCCTACAAATTTAACGCATTTCTATCGTCATTTATCATGCGCTATGGCCAACAGCAAAAGTGGCACAATTTTTTTCCTTCTTCACAGTTTCACACAGATTTGTTCTTAACATAGATATCAACAGCTTCAGCATATAGTTTTTTTCTTCTCTTATTAAGAACTTCCACATTTTCACTTAAAGAGAGCACTTTACAGCTTCTCTTTGGCATATCTGGACTGCCAGCATCACTAGTCTCACGGCTGACTTGATAACCGAAACGGCACTAAGGAACTAATGTGTGGGCAGCGTCCAGAGGATGGAAACCCTGGGCGATACCCGGATGCACGTCCGGGGCAGGATGAGACTCCACTGTGATACTCAGAACAGTGTGCAATTTAAAACGTGTGTATTGTTTATTAAACTTATTTCTGGAATTTTTCATTTAATATTTTCAGACCAAGGCTGACCACAAATAACTGGAACTGTGGAAAGCAAAACCACAGATAAGGGGTTGGGGGTAACTGCAGACAATCACAGGAAGGTAACACGGGCAACAGTCTGAGCACAGCAAGGGATCAGATATTTAAGCCGTCCGGCTTTAACAAATTCAATGTCAGTTAAGCTCTTGGTATCTTAGTTTTCCCCAAGTATACATGAGTATTACTATTCACAAGTATTAGTATATAATGAACATTACCATTCATAACTATTTGGGAAGCTTTCGAGCATAAGACTGCTTAATAAATAGTGGCTATTATTTTCTTAAACCTCTCTGCTCCACAAATAGTACTTTCTAAACTAAAACTGAGATATCATTTGTAATAAAAAAGATAAATTATACATGGCTAACAACCTGATTCTTAAATAGTAAGTAAAGGAAAGCTGTATAAGTGAGCTTTAAGAGAATCAAGATGAAAATATTGCTTATAAAAGGTGAAATATCAACTTTTTATTTTTAGAATTGTAGTAAACATACATACAATTTACCATTTTAACAATTTTAAGTGTACAGTTTAATGGTGCTAACCAAATTTATGCTGCTGTGTAACCATCACCACCATCCTAAATATATATTTAAAATGAATACCCAATAAAGAAAAAGCAGCAATGCATATATAGTAGATTGAAGACTGTACATTCAGATCAGCTTTTAAAAGAAGCCTCCCTGTCCGGTTTGCACTCCTGCTCCAAAACACACTGTTTGGATATCTGAAGAACATACACCCAATGTCGCTACTGTCTATTTGAGAACTTGCTAATGATTTCGGTGTTGAGCTGCCTTGGGCAGACCTCAGCACAAATCCACATCTGGCCTCCTGGATCTACTCCTTGGGGTAGTGTTGGCACAACCATCGGTCTCCTCCACTAGACTGCTGGGGACTCTGGAGTATGGACTGTACCCAGTTCATCTTCATAGAGCTCAGCATCATACACTCACATATTCCAGAATGCATATATGACTTCGTACATTTTCCCGGTCCATAAATATTTCTTAAAATGTTTGTGGGGCCTCTTTCCCAAGATCATTTATTTTCTATGCCATATGTTTTGGAGGGCTGCTTGTTCCCTACTATGTGATGCTCTTAAATTAGTTCATTCTAAGTCATTATTGTTTTCCTTCCAGAGACTTAGAGGTAGACTACTTCTTAGATACTAAATCTGCACGAAACATTTTGGCAGCTTGGGTATGTGTACCTTCATCCTTCGTAAAGTATCAGCTTAAATTCTCACTCCTAAAATCTGTATGTATGTGTGTGTGCATGTGCTTTATTTACACAAAGCATTTTAGCTTATTGGCTAGGAGAGTTAGATTATTTCTTTTTTTTTTTTGACTCGTCCCCATCACCTCCCTTATCTTTCTCTCTATCTCCAGATGTCTGCAACAAATTCTATTGTAAAGTTTTCCGAGATCTCTTAGGAAGAATACATTTATCTGTAGTCTGTACTGCCAGCATAATTTCTTCACTTACCACCTCACTAAAGGTTTACCAGACTGCGTTTACCCTCACAGGATGTTGGCTGCTTACAGGCGAGACCTCTGTCCTTTGTATGTATCTGGCATTTAACAAGGTACTGGCAAACAGTAGATATCGAACAATGCTTTTCCCTCACCTACCCCACTTCATAGAATCTCCCTGGTAACTACAGATTGCCCACTAGTCCCTCTGAAGGAACAATCTAAGGCCCATATCAGGGAGCATTTCCTCAGACTTAAGGAGGAAGTATTCATTTCAGAGATGAGAGCTTGTAAATCTTACCACTGCATGTACTTTAGGTTTATGTATTCATTTGAAGTACTTGACACTCTAACCACTTAAATGTATGATTAGAAACTCGAACTTGAGAAACAAACCAGGAGAGGGTGAGAGTGAGAAGACCATGCCATTTTTGTGATTAACATTTATTTCTCATGTTTAAGGAAAAAATATGAAAAAGGTGCAAGCTTTTTCAGGGGAGAACACAAACTTCATATTATTCCTGTTCCTATTGTTTAGTAACCT
This sequence comes from Carollia perspicillata, assembly GCA_004027735.1. Taxonomy (NCBI): domain Eukaryota; kingdom Metazoa; phylum Chordata; class Mammalia; order Chiroptera; family Phyllostomidae; genus Carollia; species Carollia perspicillata. Next base: position 18,375 of record PVKM010014034.1, read on the forward strand.
CAAGCAACTTCCACTAGTGGGTTCCCTCTGTTAGACACATTGGAAACCATTTCCTTTCTCTTCTGAAGTAATACTGAGTAACACAGTCATACCTCGGAGACATCGAGAGTTCAGTTCCAGACTATCATCATAAGCAAGTACAGTAATAAAGTGAGTCATAATATTTTTTTGGTGGAGGGTCTTGCCTTTGGTTTGTGAAAAACACAACACCTGTGAAGGGCAATAAAGTGAAGCTCAATGATTCATTACTGAGAAAACCAATAATAATACCAAAGAAAAAAAATAAAAGTATGGGGTTATCTGTATTTGCATGTCAGGAAATAAAACTCTGTCACTAGAAGTGTGTTGTAGGTAATCACTTAACTTCTCTGACACTTTGTTCACTGACCTATCAAACAGTAACATAAGATTCTTAAAGGTATGTATTTCTCTGAATCTATATGTAACTGGAAATTCTCATGTGCTGTCTCAAAACTCCCATGGATTAAAAAACTTTTTAATAATTATTCTAAATGTAATGCATACTCATTAAAGAACATTTATAAAATGGTAAAGAAACTCATAAGTCTATTACCTCCAGGCCTTATTATAAGGGTCCATAAAGCAGGGTTGATAAGGGTTCATAAATCACCAACAGATTTTTAAGAAAGAAGCTATTAGCATGTCACTGGTCTGGATCTCATTTTTATTTTCAGCAGTAGGGTCATTAATCCTTTTCCTCTCTTTCCTGCTTCATTTTTCTGTATACTTAAATGAAGTTCAATAAGTGACCAAACAATTCCGAGCACAGTGCTAGGTACATTTTTCTATACCCAACCCTCTTCTGGAGATCTATTTTATGGGATCTACTATGTGAACTTAAAAACTTTGTACAGTTCTTCACTGTGTAAGCTCTAAAGAATAAAATGCACCTTTCGTTTTGCTAAAAGAAGTCATTCGACAAAATCTGGTCCTATCCTTCATTTCTAGATTCACTATCCTTCCTCTGAAATTACTCTACAGTTAAATAGGTTGGTTTGGAGCAGCCCACACTAGTGTGAGACTCAGACTCAGCTACAGAGCTGGCTCACCCAAGCTGGGCCTTGGACACTCTTAGTCCTGCAGTACCTACTAGTCATTCTAGCCCACTGGCTAAGTACCTTTTGCTCTGAGAATCTAGGCAAGAATGAGGATTTAAATTTTGATGGCAGTGGTTTCAATTACAGGTAAGATGGAATGAGAACACTCCCCGTGTGTCCCACTGAATTCAGCTATAAAACATAATGCATAGATCAGCTCTTTGAAGACTCTGGTAAATACATAGTAAGCAGGTTAAAAAAGAATTATTCTTTTTAAAATCCTCACCTGATGACGTGATCATTGATTTTAGAGAGAGGATAAGGGAGGGAAACATTGATGTGAGAAATATCAATCAGTTGCCTCTCCTACACACCCAGATCAGGGACTGAATCTGTAGTCTAGGCATGTGCCCTGACCAGGAATCAAACCTGTGACCCTTCAGTGTTGACTAACCAGGGTGACGAGGAATAATTCTTACAGACTGGAATTTAAACTCATTGAACCAGTTCTAAGTTTACATTCTGGATTTTATCCTGGACATTGTGGGCATCACTTTGTACATACTTGGAGTTGTTTTCTCTTCGTGAAAAGGAAAATTGAAGGACCCACATGCACAAGGCAATTAACTTTTTTAGACTTGTGTTATAGCTTTTATCTTTTGGTGGGTGGCAATTCAAACCTTAGTTTACTTCATTAAGCCTCTGAGTTTGCCTTGTGCGTGTGGGTCCAGGGACCACCTTGAGACTTGTGTGGGATTTACATACAGCAGTAGAGGAATACTCCTTTTGGCTCTCTTCCTTCCGGAACTCTACCCTCACTATCCGGGTATGGTTGTTGCATACTTTTTTTCTCTGGTCCCTTCAGCCAGAAAGATGATGGTGGGCTTTCTATTACAGTTTTAGCTGCTCATGCACTTTGTGACTGTGGTCCGCCCTCAGGGTAAAGACATGCACACGCGCGCGCACACACACACACAGAGGGACACTCACCCATGTCCTAGTTGCTGTTTCAGGTTTTGACCCCCCTCCACTAATGTCGGCTTTTATTTACTCTTCGGAATCCCCAGGTAGCTGTTTTTTTGTATTTTGTCCAGGATGTACAATTATCGGGATAAGAGATATTTTTTTAGAAATTGTGTATCATCATAACAAACTAATTTTGTTTAGAACATAAAAATGTATTGCATGTGCAAAAAATTACATAATTTAAAACAGTATCTGGCAATGGTCAGCTTCTTACTCTGTGCAGTGTTTCTACAAACATGTGTTTTATAATTACCACGTTTTATATCCTTTTCTGTATGCATAACCCACTTAACAATTTTCAAAAAATGAAGTACTTTGGCCCTCACAACCCAAACTTTAGCTCCTTACCTAATTTACCCTGTGGATAATACTGCTGTAAAATAACACATATCCAATATTTCGGTGATATCTGAAAGGAAAAACTTAATAAAAAGACAATCCCTTGAATTATAAAAGTGAATACATTCTCCAAAAAAGTCTCACATAAGGATAACTCAGTAGTCTGCTTTAAAAGTGGGTTCAGGCAAACAAACAATCCCCTGCAGTATTTCAAAGTAGTAGAGCCCACGCCTTTGGACTGAGATCTTGGTTCAAATCCTGACTCTGCCTCTTACTAGATGTGTAAGATTACCTGGATACTTCAAGTATCCAAGCTTATTGGATTACTTCAATAAGTAATCCTTGGATTACTTCAACTCTCCAAGCTTATTTCCTCCTTGTGACATTGGGGAAAACAATAATACTTACTTCTCTTCTCAAGGTACTGGGTGAATTGATTAGGTGATGAATGTGAAGCATTCAGCACAGTGTTAGTCACCTATGAAATGTTCAGTTAGCTATCAATGCACTAACAGTAACATTTTCTCCTGAATCCCAAAGGATTTCCATGGCCTATTTACTCAATTACTAACATTTAGTTGACATAATTTCACAAAAACAAATGGAGATCATGTTCTTTCACTTCCAGAGATGAACAACCTACAGTTTGAGGTTCAGCACAATACTACAAGACAAGTTTTAGCTGAATGCACCCTCTAGTGGTTTATGTTATGTGCAGGTACCTGGCTTCTGTGAAGAAAATCCCTTTCTGAAATATCCCTAGGTTAATAGTGCTGAAGCCAGATGACTGAAAACATTATGGTATGATGAACAGCACTGTCCTACATTTTAGAACGCTCCCTCTATTCAAGAGCTGGAGGACTTGTCTTTTAACAATTTCCCTGCCATGAGACCTACGATATTGGTGATTTTTACAATACCAAATCCCACTATTTCCACAGTAGACTTTATTCTTCCTCTCAGTGAAAAGTGGGTTACTTTCTAGTTTGCTTTAACAAGCATTGCAAAGTCCCTATTCTTCATTTAGTTATCAAAAATGAACTGAGCACTAAGTACGTACCAGGCAACGGGGATACAATAAACAACTTATTACACAATTCTTTATATAATTACAAATTTGAAAAATGCTGTAAGGAAGCATAAACTTCCATGAGCATACAATAGGGGATTGGCATAGTTTGGGGGAGGGGACATTGGAAAGATTACTTGAGAATAAAAATGTTAAAAGCCTTGAATGGTTAGTAGAAATTAATTGAAAGAAAAGGAGTATCATACAAAGAAAACAGACTATGTAGAGGCCTGGAGACAGCAAGGAACATGGGGCATTTGCTAAACTGAAGGAAGGTTCCTATGCAATGAGCTCAGGGGAGGAAGATTGTGCAAGTTGGAAGACAGTGAAGCAAGCAGGGACTTAATACCAGGGACTGAAGGAGTTTGAACTTTATTCTAAGAACAATGGGAAACTATGCAAGGGATTAAAGCAGGAGAGCAACATCTGATTTACATTTTCAGAAGTGCACTTGGTTAAAGCATGGAAAATGGATTTCAGGGAGTGCAAGTACGAATGCGCAGACCAGCTGCCAGTCATCCGGATATGATGTTGAAACCTGTGACAAGGGAGGTGGCAGTAGAGACAAAGAAGTGGACTGATAATTTAAGTGATAAAATAGATCCAGCAGGACGACGGGAATGGGAGCTTGAGTGGATAAGATAGGTTCAACTGGTGGCGGTAGCCGTTTGGGAGAGGTTGTTGAAATAATGAGCTGTTTCGGAGACTAGGGTTTGAGAACTTTGGCTACAGGGTAATATATTTCAATTGAATGCTTAAATAGCGTTGGGCAGAAGGACCATTAGGCATTGCCTTGTCTCAACAGAGCCCCCAAAGTCTTTTTAGAGTTCTGGCACAGTGATTCACATCCACTGCCCTAATGCTTTTTACCTTACATCTGCCTAGAAAGCTCTTAATTCCCTCCCGCAGCGACTTTCACCAAAGTTTTGTTTTTCGAAATTCAAAGGTCATCTTCTTAAGAAAGCGTTCCCGGTGTCCCACCCCACCGATCTTCCCGTCCATTTCGCAACTGAAATGGGAGTTCCAAACAGCACGGAGCGAGCAATCTCCACCTCTTAGTTCCAGGTGTCCAGTGCAGCGCCCTTCAAATTTTAGGCGCTCCGCCAACGTCCACTTAGCCTCATTCACCCGCCCAAGAAGAGCCCCTCGAGTGAGCCGACAGCTCAAAGATCTAAACCCAATTTAGCCCACAGGAAGTGACGCGCTCTCAAAGACGACGTGCTTCCGGTCCCAAGGCCGCCGGGGGAACGGGCTTCTCTGGCACGCTGACTCTGTTGCTCTGGAGGATTCACGTGTGGTGAGAGGACGCGGGCGGTGGGATGGGAGGGGGTCCCGGAACCGCCCACAGAGCGGTAGAGTGGCCTCCGCGGTTTCCTGGGACCCGGCTGGAGGGCAGAGGGCCTGGCTGCTGGGCGCCTAGGGGCCCTCAGCACCAGGTAGGGCTGCAGGGCCGGGCTGCGCGGCCTCCCCAGACGCCCGCGCGGGGACGGGCTCAGCTGTAGGGCGCCGGCCACTCGGGCGGGCGCGTAGGTCCCGCCGGAGCCCGCCCTGCGAGTAGACTCGGACTTCCCGGGCTTGATACTCGGAGTTGTCCCCTTCTCCCGGGGAAGGGTAATCCACCTTCACTGGGACAGTCTCACGATCTGCACTGATGAGAGTATGCGCGTTGTGCCAAGTGACGCACAGCATCTCACCTGTTTCTTGGTCCCGCCCCTCGGGTTGTGTTGAGGGGTGTTCGACCCCAGGAGCTGAGGTTTTTAAACTCTGGCTGTTGCACAGGATGCTGCCGTAAGAGGAGTGCAGCTTAGTTGAAGATGATTTGCTAGACCCGGTCCCATCACGTGACGGTGAACACATACACTTCACTTATCAATCTGCCGGAAAGAGTTGTAGTGCCAAACTCCGTGAAACCACAGGATTTTTGTGTACAGTCTGCCAAAGCGGATGCTTTGCGTTGAGATGGCAGGTTAACAAGATTGGGAGTGAGTAGCCCTGGGATTTAGAGACAGGAAAAGAAACGGCTAGGAAAACCGCGAAGTTTGGGAGAGTAACTTAATTCACTGTTACTACTTTGTGATTTAAATTTTGCAAAATAATCTGTTTTCTTAATGAGTGTTTTCCAGTTTTAAGCAAGTATTTATATTATAGTAGGCATGCTCTTGTTTTTTACTGGTGTGGTAGCTTCTGTGGTAAGGGCTACATTTACATTACAGGACTACATGCAGCACATTATAGAATTAAATATACAGATACCTAAATGAAGTAAAAAACGTTTTAATAATTCAGACTTGAACATATGGGCATATGTGATATATGTCATGTATCTTTAGTTTTTTTTTCTTTTAAATGACTAATTGCCTTGCTTGTCTTAAAGCTTGATACAGTACCTCTGGTGAAACCATGACCCGATGGGCCCGAGTTACTACCGCACATAACAAAAGACCCTTGCCTGCAACATCATGGGAGGATATGAAGAAGGGGTCCTTTGAGGAAAAAAGCCAAAACCTCCCAAAGAGTAAACAACTTGAAGCCAATAGGCTGTCCCTTAAAAATGATGCACCCCAAGCAAAACACAAAAAGAACAAGAAGAAAAAGGAGTACTTAAATGAAGATGTGAATGGATTCATGGAATATCTAAGACAAAACTCCCAGATGGCTCACAATGGGGAGACAATAGCAACAAACAGTCAGGAAGTAAGGGAAGAAATTGCAGTTGCTTTGAAAAAAGATAGTCGCAGGGAAGGAAGACGATTAAAAAGACAAGCAGCAAAGAAAAATGCAATGGTAAGATGATCACTTCTACCAAAATATTACTTTATATGGCTAGAAACATAATCCTATACTCATATTTTAGAAGTCTGATTGCTGTTATATACTAAATGTACAAAGCATCTCTGTGAGGGCTAGTAACTGCATGCTCAGTACTTAAGGTACTGATTAATGATCAGAATTAAATTAAAAATGTGGTGGCATTCCCACATTATGGGTAGAAACATTAACGTGCAGATAGGGTAAGTATCTTGCTGAAAACCACTTAGCTAGTAGCAAGTGTGAAATTCAAACCCAGGAAATTCAAACCCAGGAAATCAAGTGTTAACACTTGATTGCTTAGAATGCTGGCTGGTACTATGTAAGAAATGTTATTAAATGCATATGAATCTAAATGGGCTGCTTACTATGCAGTCTGTCCAAAAATTTTTTTTTCTAACCCAGAGTCTGACCTCAAAACCTGTATGTCCTATCTGTCTCCACATAGCCCTTTTTCAAACAACCATTTTTAAAAAAGATCAAAATAAGTAGGGAGGTTGAGTACAACAGGTTAAATAGGTGTGGTTCTGGTTACTTGGAAAGGATGTACTTTTGTCTTTATGCATGAAAAACAGACACAAGAAGGAGCTCTAATACAAATCACAGTAATTAGTAATAGAGCAGCAGAGTTAAAACTTCTTCAGACTCCCCCTAGTCATTGCTCTTTCCCTCCCATTTCACACCCAGAGGAATGTGGGGGCTGTAGGTTTATTTCTGTTGTGCCCAGCCCTAGATTTGAAACTGTGTCAGACACAGTGAAATACTTTGTATAATCCTTTCCCTTCTCTAAGTGAATTTCCCAAGTCTTCTAGCAGGATACTACATAAGAATCAGGATTCATTATCATCATTTTATACTTTTCAGTTTTTATTAGAATGACTAAATGTAGAGCTCTGTTTGTACCAGTGCAGGTTTGAAGTGTTATAACTGCCATAAATGTAGCTTCTGACATTTGCAGGACTAGTTTGGTTCAGTGTGATATTTAAAGATAATCACTTAAAGATAATACTGACGAGACATTACTTATGGATAAATGGAGATAGAAAAGGTAATTATTTTTATTTGGATCAGGATAGTTTTGTTTAGATTGTAGAGTTTTTAAATATTTTAAAGTCAAGTTAAATGTAATTTAATTTAAAGATAATTTCATTGACATAAACAGCATGGTGACTTGCATACTATTTGGAAAAGGTTAATATTGTGACCTTTTAAGAGAAGTTAATGTTTGTAATTGAGGCAGAAAGACATTGTTCTTTTTTGGTTTTTGGTTTTTTTTAAAGGTGTGTTTTAAAGTATATACATTAAATAGTGTGGCTTATTTTGACCTACCTTCAGCTGGTTTTCTTGTAATTTTCTTCATACCTCATACTTAGTATCAGTTCTTAATTGCTAATAAATTAAGATGTAGATACTTACTAGTTTGCTTTCCCACAGTCCAATTTACATAAAACTTAAGGATAGTTCAAGAAACTTGTATTTGAAGTTTACATAAAAGCTAATCAGTGAGCTGTCAGGTTATTAGAAACCACCTTGACGTCACCAAAAATCCAAGACCTCTTATGTTGGTGATCCAAAATTTAGCATTAGCTTTTCTTCCAGTTGTAGAGTAAATGCATTTTCTTGCCTTGGCCAGGGGGTGCAGTTATTCTGAGTGTCATCCTCGTACACCAAAAGGTTTTGGGTTTGCTTCCTAAGTTAGAGCACATACCTGTAGGTTGTGGGTTCGATTTCTGGTCAGCACATACAGGAGGCAGCTGATCAATGATCAGTATCTCTCTCCCCTTCCCTCCTGCCCTAAAATCAAACATATCCTTGGGTGAGGAGAAATAAATAAATAGATAAATGCATTCCTTTGTTTGGACCAGCTCATTCTAAATGTAAAAGATACTGAAAAATAAAGGAGCTCATTTTTTTCCATTGTTATTAAACAGGAAAAAAAGAGAAAGGACATAGTGGTAAAATGTTATGTTTTATTTTGCCTATTGAATTTACTTTCTTAAAAACTTATGTTTACACTTATTTTGAAAAAAAATTATAGATGAACTATTTGTTATCCAAGAACTATATATGTCTTTTTCCAATATAAATAAAAAAGTTTAAATTTTATTATGACCGATGTTCTTTATTCAATACAGCAGAAAATCCTCCAAATTGCTAGACAGTATGTAAAAAAAGCAAACCATTGTCCAGTGTTATGTTGGAGCTAAATAATTCATCTTAGAATTATTCCTTTAAAAAGAATTGTGTATACATTCTAAAAATGAAAAATCTATTTTTGAATAGTAAAGGATATGTATTATAAAGATATTAAAATGGTAAGGTATACTTTTTGGTATGAAATTTAGTTTATGATTTGAATAATAATTTAAATGGAATCATTTAACCCAAATTCATTCAATTATATGAACTTTAAATGTGCAAATATTAATTTTGAGTAATAATTTCTATGTATTATCTCCTCCAGAAAACTCAGTTTTTCTAGTCAGACATCTGCATTAATGAAATATTTAGTCCATAGTTGCTTAATTTATTTAAGTGATGATCTCCTACAGAGCCACTTCCAACTTTGTGTCTGAAATTGATGGATTGAGGGTTTTCAAAAACACTGAGACCCCGGTGGAAAGGACATTTCTTATTGTTTAGGATTGTGTGAAAGGCTTTTTTATATAGATAAAATGTGAGATTTCAGAAAAAGTTCTAGATAACCTTGCAATGAGAAATGTTTCAAAGATATTTTTGATAACAAGAATTGATCAAGCCAGAAATGTTTCAAAGATATTTTTGATAACAAGAATTAATAGTTTTGCAGTGTGGAAACTAACATTTTGTTTTCCCAGGTATGTTTTCATTGTAGAAAACCTGGCCATGGGATTGCAGATTGCCCAGCCGCCCTTGAAAATCAAGATATGGGCACTGGAATATGTTACCGATGTGGATCTACAGAACATGAAATAACCAAGTGCAAGGCTAAAGTAGACCCAGCTCTTGGTATGTTTTGTTTTCTTGTCAAATTTTGATTTGCTTATCAAAAGTGGGAAAGTGGCCAATAAGTAGCCAACTGGGTTTTTCTGTTGACAGGGTTACAAGTATACTACTTTTTGAAATAAGATTAAATTATAAATTATGTAAAAACTCATTTTCTTCTCAATATTTTAAAATATGAATTACATGACTTGTAATATACATGACCAACTTAACAGGAACTGTTTGACCCTTACAGGTGAATTTCCTTTTGCAAAATGCTTTGTTTGTGGGGAAATGGGGCACCTGTCCAGATCTTGCCCTGATAATCCCAAAGGAGTCTATGCTGATGGTGAGTACTGTTACCCTTGTATGTCAGACATGGTGACTCGGCATGCAGTTGTATTTAGTTTACAGTGTTAACCATTCTTGAATACATTTTTTAAGTAGCGAAACCTTGAGAATTTCATTATTTTTATCAAGCGCAATTCTACGTACTGGACTTTTTGGGTAATATGACTTGATAATAAGTCAAATCAGAAAAAAGTCAGGTGAGTATTTCAAACTCCATTCTTGCTTTAGCATCATGATGAGAATATATTATAAATTTCTACTTTTAAATATATCAGAAGCAAAGGGATTATATCTCAAACTAATATAAGACTTTAAATATGAGATTTAAAAAGTACTGTGAATTTAACCTCAGTCTAGCATACCATTTTGTGTAAAAGGCTGATTATGCTATCATATTTGTAGTAATTTTTGTTTTTGAACTCTTTCCTTATTATCTGGCATGGGATCATGTAACTTTCTTATTTGTCATTAGCTCAGCTAATGTCCTTAGGTCCTCACAATAAAGTCTGTGTGGTCTACAACTTTAAGGAGGTTGTCATCTGTTAACGTGATAGCCGGTACTGTCGGGTTCTAGACACTGTGTGTCGTGTCCTGGGTTCCACTGGAGGAGTCCAGTGAGAAAGCATAGCTTTCGGAGTGAAGCAGACTGGTTTTAGCTGCGCACGGCCACTTACTAGGGGGGGACGTTGGCCGTGTTATTTAACGTCTCTCATCTCAGTTTCTTCACTTATAAAATGGAGATGGAAAAAACTACAGATTTCATTTGCTTCTGAGATGCATATTTTTTCACATTTTAATATCTCTGAACCAGAATGTATCTCACCAGTGGAAGGTCCCACATAATTGGCATATTTTCTTTTTTTCTGAGAGACATGTAAAACAATGATAGATGTCATAATCAATGGTATCTTACTTAGATTTAATGAATTATGGTATTCCCTTTGAAAAATTATGAGGATTAAAATATGTTTTTCACCACAGCTCTACAAACAGTATGAGGCCTGGGCCTGGAAAAACGCTCAAGCGTGCCTTTTAATTTTGAGCCTATGAAGCAGGTCTTGTAACGTGACCAATGAACAAAGATGGTTTTGGATGGCCAACCAAAATGACTAAATATTTTTTTAAAAGTGCAGCAAGAAAAGTAGCCCGCATGGAAGTGAGAGGTTTATATTCTGTAGGGTCATTTTCTGAGTAAGTTACTGAACATTATGAGCATGCTCATGGTGACGCTTGACCATTACATAGAAGACTCATTTTAGAAACCACAGTCCTGGAATGTTGCTTAAAGTAGGTACATAGGCATTTTAATTAGGGCTATGGTGCCTGGCAGATAGGAGACATAGAAACAAAAGTTAATTTTTATTCCTTTCATAACTGCTCACCTGCATCTAACCTATACTGCATAGCAGCAGTTTCTAACCTTTTTAGGGGTGGGATGGGGGGGGTCAGTGATCATTAGAGAATGTGATAAAGACGGTGGACATCCTGGATGAATACATCAGCACACAAATTTCGCTCACAGGTTTGAGTTCGCAA
>PVKM010014035.1:0-29537 GCA_004027735.1 Carollia perspicillata
GTGCTGTTTCCGAGCCCTGGTTTTTCAGATGTGCTCTCTCTGAGCTCCTTCTGTATCTTTCTAGGACGAAGTCCAGTTTCCTCAGACATGACATTAAAAACTGCCTTTAGACTCGTGAGTGAATGAGACTTCCACTTGCACGTCGCTCTAGCAATTGTTTATTTTAAGTGGATTTAATATAGAAACCTGGTCTGCTCGAACCGATAGGCAGGATTACACTGTGATACTAGGACTGAAAAAACGGTGCTGTGCCACTGAGAAAATGTGCGTAGGGTCGTGGAGTGTCATCGGCGGGCAGCACGGCAGGAGGGGCGAGGGCATCGGCCTGTGTGTGCAGACAGGCTGGCTTTAGAGGGCGGGGTGGGGAGAAGTGAGCGGAGCCCGGGATGCTTCAGTTACAGTCACAGAGGCCTGAGACCAGACTTCGTTTCAAGGAGGTTTATTATCGAATGAAACAAGAAGTTCTGAGAAGACAGCGTCTGGTCGCACTCACCAAGCCTTTCTGCCACGAAGTATCTTGTGTCTGTTCTTTCCCATGGGCTGACTTCACCCTCGGGCTTGACACAAGAGGGCGGGAGCAATTCTGGATCCCTTGTCCAGGTCTCACAGCATCTGGGGGAACAAGGTCATTTCCCCCATGGCCACTTTTTTGAAGTGAGGGAGATGTTCCCGGAATCGTTTTCCCGCCGAGACAGACTTCTCCGGTCCCATTCGGTGGCCTCTGTCAAGTGCCTCGCTCTAGCCCAGTGACTGGCAAGAGGATGTGGGATCGCCGTGCATGGCCCAGGTCACTGCGTCTCAGTCCTGCGGGTGTGCGAGAGTGCCCAGAGAGCTTCGACGAAATGCTGTCGTCCAACAGCAGGGGTCGGGTAATTGGCCTGGCTGAGGCTTTGCGTTGTTAGCAGTCTGCCCAAGGAATCTGATGTTACGGCCAGAACTGAGATGGAGCATATATGGATCATTGGAGATGGAGTAGATACTGGGGAGGAAATGACAAAGAAGACTCTTAAGTGCCTCATTTTAACTTTAATATTGACTTTATTTTCTAGGCTGAGAGGAGCCGTGAGTGGTTTCTAAGTCGAGGCCAGGCTGTTATTGAGAAGTAACTCTGGCAGCGCTGGGCCCCACTGCCCGGCAGAGGGCTTCCTGAGTCCCCCGGGGGCGTTCATTCAACAGTGGGGGGCGTCTGAGCGGAAGAAGGGTACAGGAGACCAGGCCACTGGGGTGAAGCTTCAGCCTGTGCCTCCGCAGAGCCCGGGAAGCATTCGAGCAGGTCCAAGAACCATCAAATATTCTGTTTGTATCTTCACTGCGAGTAAACCTACGACTGTTTTGGAAATCTGGATACATCATCAGGTTTGTATTCTTTTTATTTCGTGTCCCTCGAATGCAGATTCTGAGTCTTTTTTAGATTTTTAAAACCTAGTTCTGTTCTCAGGGTCTGATGCTCCCCAGAACTGCTTAGAAGACACCGTGGAAAGAAGCAAACTTCATAATCCCCCGACATAGAGGCCCTCAACTGGGGGCGATTTTGCCCCCTAGGGAAGCTGCGGGAGTGTCTGCGGACACCTTAGGTCGTCTCGGCTGGAAAGTGCTGCCGGCGTCCAGTGGGCGGAGCCAGGCACACTGCTGAACAGCCGGCAGAGCTCGGGGTCCGAAGAGCCTGCAGCGTCGGTCTGCTGAGGCTGAGAAACCCCGCTCGAAGCCATTAGCTATGCTGGTTTCTGTAACCTCCCTACAATGGAGGCTACAGTTGCTCCAAAATCTCCTAGGACTTTAAGGATTGTTAAAGACAACTTGGTTAATAATAGCCAAGCCTCAGAGACTAAATCTTGACCATTTTGGGTCGATCTAGCTTGTTATGTAAACCCTCCAATAAGCTGTTCCAAGCTTTGAAGGCCCAGGACACGAGGCCTGGGAAGCTCCCAGTCACTAGCTAGCAGCCCCGTGGATGATACTGTGCACAGGCGATGCCAGCCAGACGGTCCTCCCCTGATCGAGATTTGTATGAACATGACACTTTGTTTATTCTCTTGCCTTTTTGTTCTTCTGATGCATAAACAGCAACAGCAGAGCTGAACAATGACCCCTTGTTGTTGCAGACACAGCTGCGTCGATGCGCGGAGGCCCGCAGTGAGGCCGGGGATGCCAAAACAATTCACGCGGTACCTCATCTGCCGCCCGGCAGTGTGTGCTTCCAGGCTCCCGAAGTGTGCGTGCGGAACACGGCCTCCTCTGTGTTTCCACTCAAACGGTCTCGGAGTGGCCCCTGGCGCTCTGCGCAGGCACACAGATGCTGACTTGCACGAAGGTAAGGTCAGCAAACTTCACGCAAAGGGCCAGATAATAAATATTTTAGGGTCTGTGGGTCATACAGGCTGTTTTGCAGCTACCCAGCTCTGGTCGCAGGAAAGCGGTTGTGGCTAACATGTAAACACACGAATGGGACCAGGCCCCAATAAAACTTTATTTATGGACTTTGAAATTTAAGTTTCACATGATTTTCACATATCAGAAAATATTATTCTTTATTTTTTTAAACCACTTAAAAGTAGAAAGTACATTCTCAGCTCATGGAACGGCGGTCACAACGACAGGTATTGGAGTGGATTCGGCCTGTGGGCCATGGTTTACTGCTTCTCTGTCTAAGGGATGGGGCTGTCTGTATAAGAAAAGCAGACAATACAGCACCAAGTAGAAAAAAATCACAAGAACACTTCAGATTTTCATTATTTGCCTAAGATATTTTAAATAAATTATTCTAATTTAACAGCAAAAATAACTTAATAATAAAAGCTATTATAGTCAATCAGCCTATAAAACTTGCAGCTAATTTGAATTTTCCCTTGCACTGTAACAGGAAGTCCAACAAATTTGCAGTCAAAAAGGAAGTTCTTTACTTTCTCCCATTAAAATCTCTACACCTACATAAAATTCCTCTCTCTCTTTTTTTTGCAATGCTCTTTCATTAAACAGAAAAATTTTCACAGTATTTAACTTTTTAATGAGAATAACGATAGCTGGCATTGAAAAATAATCTTAGAGAGAAATTGAATTGGGAACATTCTACATATACTTTAAAGTCTTTCGCCCATATTTTCTTTACGTATCATGTTTTAAAGGAACTGGCTCCTGGCGCATCTATTGCAATTAACCAGAAGTAGCGATTTTATTCCTAAATCCATTTTACTTAAGTGTCTGTGTTACTCATAATAGCCAGAATAAGAGGCAATTCAGTGAAGGTATTTAGTTTAAGTCACTTCAAGATACATTCTCTAGCAGAAGCAATATTTTTAGCGCGTCATTATTCGGAGTGGTTATAGGGGCTTTCAGCGATAACGGGCGGAGGGGCTGAGGCTCCTCCAGCGATTCTGTAACACCTGCTGCTGCTCCTGCTTGTCAGCCCCACTGCTCACACCAGTGGGACATCCTGGGCGGAGAACACAAACATCCATCCTCCACGGCAAGTGACATCTCAGCAGGGGGTGCAAACATAGGAAACAAAATTTGTAGCTAATTTGAATTTCCCCCTGCACTGTACCAGGATGTCCGACAAATTCCCAATCAAAAAGGAAGTTCTTTTCCCCTGAAAAGGGGTCACAGGAACAAATATAAAGGACACATGGACAAAAACTAAGGGGGGTGGAAATGGGAGGGAGGAGGGGAGCACCAGGGGGTGGACTGGGATGGGAGTAAAAGACAGAAAACTGTACTTGAACAACAACTAAAATAAAAAAAAAGGAAGTTCTTTACTTTCTCCCAATCAAATCTCTACACCTACATAAATTCTTCTCTCTCTCTCTCTCTCTCTCTCTCTCTTTTTTTTTGTAATTCCTCTCTTTCAGAGGTACACTATAATTCTTTACTCCTTGAACACGGGGCTGGTGTAACACAAGCCTACAAACATTTCATTCTTCCAGTCTCTTCATGCATAACCCCACCAACCCCTCCATTCTTTCCTCTCTCAAAAAGTTTCTCTCACGCCTTGGTAGCATCCCTGGTGTTAGCTGGATGAGGACTCCTGTTCCCTTGTGTTCCCCTTTAAAGTTACGTGTGGGAGAAGAAGAATCGCGAGGGAGGGATTGGCTCCAGCGCCCAAGCAAAAAGGAATACGGTCCTTGCCATTTCTGTGTCAATCTTTCCATCCATGACAGGTGTGGACATCCTGGTTCCTTACTGAGACCTATTTAGTAATCAAGTCCTTTAAATAGAAGCATAAGTTATGAACAACACATTGAAGGCAGAATATTCCTTTTATTTGAAGTATTCTAGCTTCATAATTCCTCATAATTGGACTGAAGACTCTCCGGTTCTTTATTTCTTTCTCTGAAGACCAGGGACACCAACCAAGAACTGCGTTGGCTGTTAATGCTTACTCTCCTTGTGTACGAGGGCACAGTATGGTTCTGGTGGAATTCTTTTGATACATTCTGGTGAGTTTGTGGGGATGATGAAGTGGTGGGGATGGAGGAATGGGGATAGGCGTTTCTTACCAGAACACCAATAAGAAAGGTTGGAGGGTAGTTTGTCTAGAGTTTATCCTCCCCAGACAATTGGGGGTCATCGGTTCCTCAGCCTGTGGGATTGTGTTTATTTTGCATCGTTCGGTAAGAGCAGCATTAGGAGAAGGAAAAGCTAATGACCAACCTCCTGTTTGCGTCTACTGCCAATTAGACAAATGAGTTAGTTACTTCGTATTTTCTTCCCTAGCCCAGTTACAAGCCTCATCTCAACATATTAGACAAAACGTGTTTTCTCTTCCCTTGCATCTCTGTTTAGTGTCTAATGCAACATTAATTTAATGTTCATAAACCTAACCTATGAATGTGGTCCCACCCGAGGCCAGAGGAAAAAGAAACAGAACTATAACTAAGTAGTCTGCTTGGGAGAAATAAAAGGGAAGATGAAAATTTAGAAGAACAAGCACACTATTGTTGCCTCAGACTCTGGACTAACAAAAACAACAATTCTATTTTGGTTAATTTTCTAAATTATGGCCAATCCCACTTTGCAAATAGGTTCAGATGAGAAAGAAGTCTACAAGTAGGGATGGGAAAAAGGAATCGGGTGACAAATTTACCTTCCTAATTGAAGATGATGCAGATGAGGACAGGCCGAGAGAAAGGTTATGAGAGATCCAGCAGGTAGGTATAGCTGAAAGAAAGAAAGAAGAGAAGAAAAGAAAAGAAAAACAAGTTGTTTAGAATTTCCAAACAAGCAGAGCGTGTTTATGAGCCTTGGTAAGAGTAGAGCTGGAGCCCAGAGAGGCTCATTTGAAGAGCATGTGGAAATAGGTTTGATGCACGGGAAAGGCTCACGTCTTATGGTGTCATTCTGATGGCCCAGTCCCAGGTCTGCACCTTGGGGGTCCACGGCCTGCAGGGCCACAGAGCTCCAGTCCCCGAGAGCAGTTGGAGAAAGTGCCAGGACTGAGCACTCCCACGACTCAGGCTCTGGTCAAAGCGGGCAGATGTTAAAATAAATGTTGATCTTTGGGGTTAAAGGGAAACTCGGGAGCTTACTACACAAAACCAGGAAGAGTCCTTGAAGCTTTTAACCTCCTATTCAGAGCCTAGAAGTCACACATACGAGGCTTTAAGTTTATTCTAAACTCTTCAGCCTGTGATGGACAATAATGTGGTTTCTGCTTTTTTGCTCGCTAGATTGCCCGTCTGTGTTTATTTGTGGGTTGCAGCTAACTGATCACACACCATATCTGTTCTCTTGCGGTAGACCAGCACTATTTGCTTTGTTATTTTCCTGGAGGTTGTTTGTAAAGTGTTTCCAGACGTCAAACAAATGGGTTATTCCAAGCACTCTTGTTTTCTAAGCATTTGGTACCTCCTCCATTGACTTGGGTTGAAACTCTGATCTGTTGATTTAGGTGGCTAAAGTATTTAGACAGAAGATAGATGGATGGATGGGTAGAGAGAGATATTTAGATAAACTTATTTTTAAAATAATTTGTTTATGGAAGTCTTGAACAGTAATCCTGGGGTCATGCATTAGAATAGAGGGGCAGAAAGGGTAACGAGTACAGGGGAACATGAAAGCGAGGGAGAGAGAGACCGAGGCACAGAGTGAAAGTCAGCTCAAGTGGGTGACTCTAACCTCTGGCAAGAGATCAGACAAACAAGTTCAGCCCAAAGTCAATTTCACTTTATTGGACCACACTGTCGCAGGCAATTAGAAAAATATTTGTAAAACATCAGATGAGAAAGAGGAACGCGGAGCCCAATAACGCAAAACGATGTTTACAAGAGAGAAACCATGAAGTGGGAAGAGCAAACACAATTATTCTATCAGCACCTCCTGTTCTTCTCGAGCTTACTTCACTTACATGTAGAGAACGCATCCGAGCAAGAGCCAAAATAGTTTCTTTCTGGCACATCCCTACCCCCAACGTAGTTAGTGTGAAGACTAAAAAACCCCACAATTTTAATTTTGAGGAATTAGAAATAATTAATTACATACTGGATTCCATGGGATTATTGATTACTCTTAGGCCAACCGAGAGCAGCAAGCAAAAAGGAAAGTACAGGTTGCCTCCCTAGGTCCTACGTGCTCTTGCTTTGCAGTTAAGCAAAAAACGAATCAACAACACACTCAACAACACATACAAGTTCTACGCTTATTTGGACAAGAGAATGCACTTCAACTCTTTATCCAAATGGGCTTTCAAGGCTCTTCATAGCTCATGCTGACTTAATTCAACTCTGTGTGGTATTGGATAGTTTATCTTCTCTTACCAAGCCTTGCACATTGCAATACTTGAGTGTCTCGTGAAGCTAGAAAATATGGTGCACTGTGATTTGGCCATTGTCTGTCACATGCAACACCACACACACACACACACACACACACACACACACTATACATGGTCTGCTCTTAGTTTGTGTTCAATAAGTGGTGGTTCTGCATATATTCTTCCTTCAAATCCCTCTTGTCCACCAGGCCTCACTGTCTTTACAGAACTGTCTCTGTTATTACTTATGCTTTTTCTTTATCTAATCCCTCCTAATTGGCAGATTATGTAGATGCCACTTGGAAAAAATGGCCATGCAGTTTCTTTTCAGATCACAAGAAACCTACTGTCTATGTGAAAACAAAGCGAGGTCAACAGCGATCTTTCACTCCTGCCCTGGACATCCCGGTTCATATGCCAACCCCCAAATCAGTTCTCTGGAAAAGCAATATGCATCCAAATCTATGGCAGGTTCTCTTTATTTCAGGAAGTAACTATTATGAAATGCATGTGAACATATTTTTATATGTTATGATTCTTAGAGAAATATTAGGTCATAAAATTCAGATATCTAATACTACATATTGTTGAATATTCCTAATCTGGGACTCCTTTTGTAATCATTATTATTCTTTGAAATCAAATGAGCCTCTAGACTTTTTAAAAATATTTTTAAAGGTGAGAGAACCATACTCTATGCGTTAACTATGACTGTGTACAATTAGTACAATAGTACTATGTGTTAACTATGACTGTGTACAATTAGTAGGAAAATTTGGAGACTAACAAAAGGAATGGCTACATGCACATATAGAGAAAATACTGGAGAAATAGAAATACCAACCAGATGATAAATTGACATGCACACGTATGTGCGTGCATGTGTATGTACCCATGGGTGTATTTGCATGTGTGCCTGTGTTTCCCTCTGTATTGTTCTACTTTGAATAGTTTTAGAATGTAATGTGTTTATTATGCCCCCCGGTCAAAACAGAGGACGAGGAAGGATTGATTGCAGGGGCATCTGGTCACTTTTGAAGGACTCTTATTGAATCAGTGTTCTTGGAAGAGACTGATGTGGTAAGACATTCCCCCAAAGAATGTCACGTTGGGTAATGTTCTGTGGGTGGTCACATAACGAGACACTGGTGTCTGTCCATGGCACATACTGTATATGAAAGGAGGCGCAGAGAAAGGTAACTCGAATTCCATCCCTCTCTGTGTTTATATGATGCTTATCACACAATCCAGATGAGAAGCTTTACAGCAAGTAGCATTTCCACCTCCATTCATTTGAAACCCATGGACAATGAGTCTGGGCAGGCTCTCAAAGGGTTAATACGCACATGTGCTCTCAGGCAGTCAGAGATGAAAACGGACTGACCCAAGTGGCAACGATTTCCCCATTTCCAATAATGTAAGCAACTGCTTTAGTGAAATACCACTGGAAATGAATCTTCTATATTATAAACATATTCTAAGTGCATTTGCAGGCATCTAGCTATTTAAGTTGTTTTTACCTAAACCAGTGACTTTTGTAAAAATACAGCTATTCACAGTCCTAGTTTATTTTGAAGAGTGATAGCATGGAAAGTTTCAAAGGAAAATATTTAGCTATTTTTCCTGTAGGAGAAAGCAAGTGTTATAGTGACTCTGTGTATGTATGCATTGTATGTATGTATATATACACACATATAATATACAGTATATATTACTTTTAATTTTTAAAAGTACATATTCCTGTTTTGTACGTAAATATAACTGTTCATAAGACTTGCCCAAAGACATTTCGTTTCCCCCGTCCCGTGAAGGGGTTGACACCTGGAGCATGTTGCCGATTAAGTCCAAACGTCACTGAAGTCCACGTGGACTTTTTACAAAGCCAAGTTATAACAGTAATGAGGCTTTTAGAACATCTGTATTTCCTTTGGGGGAGTCTTTCTCTTCCTTCCTCTTTCTAGCCTCTAACCTCCTGTGTTTTCTTTTAGTCTTGAACTGTAACTGGGACATTCTGGAACATAGATTTGTTCTTCTTGACCTCAGCTGTGATTAATCCACCCGAGACAAAGATCAACTTCTGGCAAAGACCAGTTCCCTCTCCCTATATCAATAATGCAAATTCACCTAGCTGCTTGCAGTTTCTGCTCTAGGTGTGGCTGAAGAAAGAAAACCCGGAAGGTAGAGATGTAAGAATTGTTCGTGAGTCATTTAACAAACACATACTGGGTACCGTTTATTTACGGGCACTGGGTAGGCAGTATTTTTAATTAATGGATATTAATTTTACTGTACTCTGATACGCAACTAAGGTTTAAAAGGGTAATGAATGGCTTACAGTCCACATTGGCAAGGCCTGTTCTTATTCTACGACCATATGGTGTAGAAGCAAAATTATAATGCTTCGGGAGGGAGGAGGTACTAGTGTAGATTAATCAAATACACTGGCAGCTAAGATGAATGAAACCTTGGTTAATACTAAAACCTCATTGAAACCATTAGTTCTGACCTCTTTAGCAAAACTTTTACCCAGGCTGCTAACAATTAACAAAATTGATGAATCTGAGTTTCAGCCTTTGCTTTTCATCTGGTCATTTGTCAATCAGTAGCATTTATTAAGAATTCACTATATACAGAACACTGTGCAGACTTGGAGCCTCCAAACCCTATTAAGGGAAAACCATGTGAAGGAGTATTAATAGCCTTTTTGAGACCAAGTTTTCTCATTTGCAAATTAGTTAGTTCAATGGTAAGAAACGAGTTTCTTTTTACAACCAGCCTTCTCAGAGTCTCTCATCTTCCAACACATTGTTACTATCCAAAGGAGGATTTAATATTCAGCATTTCCCTCTGTTATCCTTTATTATCCAAGCACCAATTAATATTTTCTGGAAATAGCATTCCATTTTCTGGAAATAGCATTCCACAAATCTCAATAGGAGCAGTGGCCACTGCTTTCAGAAAAAGGTTACTGTCTCTATTGTAGAGGTTATTGAAGAGCTTTATTGAAGAGGTTATTGTACATGTTTAGAGTAAAGAAGGTCAGAGATCACATAACCCAGTGGTTCCCAAACCAAAGTGACTATTCCGTTTTCCTGGGCAGCCATTAGAAAATACACATCTCGAAGTCTCGTCTCCCCCTAGACTTCTTGACTTAGAATTTGGGTGGAGAGAACCACATCCCTTGAGGTCCTATAGTGATTCTGAAGATGAGCTAGGTGTGGAAAACACTTTTCAGTTCCAATCAATCAACACCCAGGTGAGGATGACATTCTTTAAAAGGATCTCTAGGCCTCAGTGCCAAGGCCTCACTGTCTCACGGCAGATGACCTCTTTGCAGCCTCTCCCTGGTGTGTCAGCCCAGCACCCTGAGCCCCAGGCTGGCAGTGGCAACCCCAACAGGGATGCAGGCTGTTCTGCAAAGAGGACCCACACCATTCAACTTCTCTCTCTCTGCATTTTGCCCGATAGAACACAGAGACAATGAGCCCCTGGGCCAAGGCCACTGATGTTCCAGGTGCATAGGAAAAATTCATGAGAAACAAGGACTGGGATGGCTTTTGGAATTCAAAAAAAGCAAAGCTAAGAAGAAGCAAGCTATGAGGCTAAAAAACAAACAAAATAAAAACAATACTCTGAATATATGGAGAGACTAAACCACGAGGGCATTTCTACAAGGGCGGCATACACACTTTTTGATGCACAATCAGTTGCCCCTGGTGGTACACTCCAGGGGAGGGCATGTGTGGTCTGCCTTCTATGTATGACCTACAGAGACTCTTGTCTCCAAAGGTCACTCAAAGTAGAGGCAATAGGAGTGGGACTTCTCTCAGACTAGTGCTGGGCCTTGGCTACACACCCGAGAAACACCCGGGGGCTTTTGCAATGCTGACGCCCAAGGCTCACCACAGAACCATGCATCTCTGGAGGGGTTTAATGGCTTAAGGACTGTTTTGATCACCCAGGTGATTCCCCAGTGCAGCCCAAGTTGGAACCGGCTGTTGGCAGGAAAGGAGGTGAGAAGAGGGACCATTGTAGATTCCTTCTCCTCTGTCAAGATGAGGATAGAAATGAGCCACAGGCTGAGGATGTCCTTGCATTCATTTTCCCCTCTATTGTAAGGCCAATGTATTACCTTTTTTGATTTATGGTAAACATAGAGTTTCCTTTTGAAATCATTTTGTTAAGTAAAAAGAAAAAAATGAACTGATAATTTAAAAAAATATATTAAGTGACTAATAATAGATCAGGTGGTGATCTGATATGGCAAAAACTGCAGCGGTGGAGCCTAGACGGATGGGGTTGGGGAAATTCTGAGCCCGTCAGCACTGAGAGGAGGTGGGGGGAGTGTGCTGAGGGCGGCTGAGCACAGCAGTGGTGCCTTGGGTGACAAAGGTCCCGCTGCACAGAGTTCCGAGGGCGAGGGCTCCTAGTCTTCCCTCGTTCAGCCTTCCCTCTGGGTCCACCCAAAAGGAGCTAAGTGACTCCTGTCTCCTCAGTATCTGTGAATGGGCTCTCTACTTCCGGCAAGCAAAGGAAACTTCCTAAACTAATTTATTTCCTACTACAACTATATGTAGATAGGGCCATGTAATTAAGAAATATGTTCATTGTTGTCCTTGAAGCATGGCTCTCTGTTTTAGAGCTGTGATAGAGAAGCATGAAGGAATATGCAGACGGGTGTTTTGAAAGTTTAAAAAGGGTCTCTTGCTGCCCCATCCCTGTCTCAGGCTGCTCTGGCCATCAGCTGGCCACGCTGGACCTGGGCTGACCTGCAGAAGGGTACTTCTGCGTGTGGTCCACCCTCGGACATCACTCTCCTGGATTAAAAAAGGAGCTAGACAGAAGATTCTGCACAGCGCATATCATGTAGGCACGCACACAACATAAATGTAAACACAGCCACACTGCAGCGGTCCAATGGACTAGAACAATAACTAGGGCAGAATTAGTTTCTTATCCATTGGAAGGACTTCACGGAGCAGGTAAGAAATGAATAGCATTTACAAAAAGGGTAAAACAGATTCAGTGAAAGACAGGGGACAGAACTGAAGTCGGGGCACAGACCTGGCATAATAAATGCACGAGCAAACCAGGAGACACTTTGCTTGATTGAAAAAGACTGACAGGAGGGGACAGCCACAGAAGCAGGTATTTTTTTGGTTGGTGCCTCGGCATACAATCCATGACCTTAATTTTAAATATGCTTCAATAATTAATTAGGGAAAGTATCACCATGTTAAAATGTCACTACTTTAAAGCTAACATGTAGTTGAAACTATGTTTAAAGGCACAGCCCTTTCTACCCTTTGATTCCTTTATTCCTCCCAGCACATCCGTGCGGCAGGGATGAGCACGGGCCCTGATACGCCGGGGCGGAGATGGAAGGCAGGAGACGTCCAGTGTTTCACTCAAGGCTGGGAAGGGTTAGGGCTAGGATTTAAACCCAGACCTTCATCCCCAGGCTGTACTTAAACTGTGATTATTAAATTTTTCAGTAGTCAAAACAGATGTGAAACCGGCTTCCGAGGGAAAGAGAAATCAATGGCCTCATTAATCCACTTTCTGGATCTCGAAATTTCTGTTTTGCAAGAG
This sequence comes from Carollia perspicillata, assembly GCA_004027735.1. Lineage (NCBI taxonomy): Eukaryota > Metazoa > Chordata > Mammalia > Chiroptera > Phyllostomidae > Carollia > Carollia perspicillata. The sequence continues at coordinate 12,338 of PVKM010014035.1, forward strand.
TTAGTTTTTTTCCTCATTCAAGTTGATACAATAGAAATGTGCTAGAACAAATAAGTGGAAATGCACAAACCACACACAAACCACACTACAGGGTCTGAGAGAATCTGAGGTAGGTACAATGATAAGAAATTTGTGTTTTATAGCCTGGCTTGTATAAAACAGGCCTGTGCTCAATCCACTGTATAAAACAGTGGATTGAGCACAGGCCTGCAAATCAGAGGGTCACAGGTTTGATTCCCAGTCAGGGCACATGCCTGGGTTGCAGGCCAGGTTCCTAGTGGGGGCCATGTGAGAGGCAACCACACATTGATGTTTCTCTCCCTCTCTTTCTCCCTCCCTTCTCCTCTCTAAAAATAAATAAAAATTAATTTTTTGTGTGTGTTTTATAAAATGTATTTTAAAGCTGGAAATTAATGCTTTGCATTGATAAAGTAACTAAAACACAGGCCTGAGATGCTGTGTTAATAAGCACATTCCTGAAAAACTTCCAAAGACCAAAAACATATTTACATGTTTTCTCTGAAAAGACATAAATAAATGTTTATGTTTTATAGGAATAAATGGCTAAAGAATGCATGGCAACCATTTTTCAAATTAATCTATCTTTTCCAAATGCTTCACATCCATGTCTCAAGAAGACTTCGATGTTAATAAAAGTCTCTATTTCCCTAAATGACTTTCAGGGAATCTTATTCGTCTGATCTAACTGGAGAAGAAACTTGGGTTAGTGAAAAACACCCATGATGACAGGAGCATCTGTAGGGTAGAAACTCTTTAAGAATGGGGGTGGTCATCACCTCCGCGGTCAAGACCAGGGAGGTGAAAAACCCAGGAAGGGCGTTCTAGCTTCAGCACCCAACGATTGCTACTGTTACCATTTCCACCTCGACTGTCCATTCTGACCTCACCGATGCTGTCTAAGGTTTCAAGTTTATAGCATGAGAAATACAAAGGAAAAGTCTTGTTTCTAGAAGCACTTTTCAAATCATATATATTTCTTCTCATTTGCACGTTTGTGTCAATGAAAATGAAGATCCCGAATCTTCTCCTTTTTTTTTTGAGAGAAGGGTACATTTTGTAGATATTCTGCGTCATAGGAACATTAAAAACAGAAGTGAAAAAAAAGAGAGAAAATAGAAGTTCTTTGAGAGTCTATTTCACATGAATTTGAATGATTCCAGTGAATCATGCCTGAATTTACCTATCTCTACTAAAAAGCCAGGTGCTTTTGGGAACCTCTAGACTAATATGCCACATGTAGTCACAATTATATAATTATACAATAGAAAAACGATTACTTAAGTAACATTACCGCTTAACCCTGGTAATTACCTGTACACGTATGTGGGCAAATAGGTAATTTCACTACAGAAGACAGTTCTGTTTGAAATTGTTTTTATGATGGAATTGTGGCAGTTACAAAAAAAACAGTAAAAAAACCCCACCCACCCCAAACTAAAAAGGCACAGCTTTGATTGCTTGGCCTTCGAATAAACTTTCCAGAATGCTTTTCAAATTTGGCACAGAATAATGTTGCAAGCCAACAATCAAAGACAACTTGCTGAAGAAAATGTGTGTTTTAGGTTGGTTTGAAACTTTAAACAGGAGATGTTTTAATTGAGAGAACTCGATGTGTGTACAAGTGAAATCATGCTTGCCCCAGCTAATAACAGGGCTAGATTAGCCAAATAAGGGCCTTTAGAATCCCTGCCTCCCAGAAACTACAGCTGGAGTGAGACCGGAGGGAGGGAGGGAGGGAGGGAGGGCCAGACGCCCTCGGCTCTGCTCCTAGGCGAGAACATCCCCTCACACCTCACCCCACTACACTCCCTTCCACACGGTTAGAGGCTGCGTTGCACTTGAGGCCATGTAATCCATTCGAGTAAATGAGTGAGGCAGATATTTTTCAAGGAAAGAAAGAACCATAAGCTCTCTGATTTAGTGACAAATAAGTCAGATGATTTGATGAAACTGGCCCTCACTTGGGCAGAGGGCCCCCTGAGGGCTGAGTTGAAAGACCTGGAGAGTAACCCAGGCGACAACACACACAGGTTTCCTGGTGCTCTGCAGTGATTTAGCATTCTGGATGCCACCTGGTCTAACTGACGACCGAAGTCAAACCAAAGGCAACAACAACAAAATTAAACCTTGATGGTGATCACATCTACAGGAAGGACTCATTCAGTAGGAAGACTTAGAAAAAAAGGGTTTTTTCCTCTGACTTATTTTGCTTTTCATAAATAACCTTCCTCTTAACATCTGGCTCAAAATTTAATTTACTGTGCTTTTGTCTTTGCTCCAAAACTCGTTAAAGAGATCGCCTGCTCTACCTGCAGCTCTCGATAGAGATCAACACACCGTATCGAGAAAACAAATGATTTGTCTAAGAGAGATGAACTTTTTCCTTATATGTATCTTTGCCCTCTGATCTATCACCGTACTGCTAGTTTCTTAGAATTGCTCAGTTGAAAACTGCCTGGTAATCTGTATTTATTTTAATGAGAATATTTCTTTGTAATGAAGGATGGAAAAGTAAAGATAAGCTAAGTATACTAAACAGCAGATAAATCAAATTACATTTGGGTAAAGAGAAGTTTATAAAATTGACATTCACCCCTGAACTAGCCTTTGGATGGCTAAAAAGACACCAATGCAAACATCACATGGCGTGGCCTGCCGACACCGAGTGCCAGTTCTTTCCAGCTGTTTAGGTATGTGGCAACGAAATGACCCGTGGACAAGAAAAACACACACGCCAGCTCTGCCATGTGCGCTAAGTAACCTGCAGCCGCGCAGTGCACCCAGCCCAACCCTTGCGCACTCACAGAGGGATTCGGCGCAAAGGGGGTTAAGGAGGCACAGGCGGACAGACCGATCTTTTGGGAAAAAGACAGGAATGAGGTTTGAAAGTTTCCAGATATGGCAGAGAAGCGCCACCCCCCGCCCTCCCCCGCCAGGAACAAAGCCCAGATAAAATAATCTTTGTCTTACTGATAAAAGTCGAGAAAAATACAACCACTAAAACCAGGGGTACATTTTAGAAAGACCGTGAATACTGACAAAAAGGTTACCTCTGGCTTTAAGTTTTAAGAGCCATTTAGTTTTACCTTGGATACTGGAATATTAATTACTTGACAGTCATTTTAAAGAAAAACTGATGCCCGGTTAACAGGGACTCTCATGCAGGCGATGTGGCCACGTTGCTAGGTGAACAATAAAGTTTTGGTGGAAGAGCTAATGTGGACTTTTCCCAATGCAATAAATCATTGTTTTATTGAATCATGATGACAACCTTTTTGGTCAGGTCAGATTTTGTAAAATTGGTGTTCAGTGGCTAAGGATGGTGGCCAGATTCAAGCTTCGCTGAAAAGGGAAATTTGTGTATAATAGGAGTCGGAAAAAAATGAAATTAGATTCACAGAATTCATTACACATTAATAATCATGACTTGTTTGTTACAGTGCTTTGTAGCTTTCAAAAGGTGTTGCATTGGTTAACTCTGTTGATGCTCCAAAGATTCTGCTACATTGGAGAAGGGGATTACTACCCCTACGCTGCAAATGAATTAAAGATGCTAAGTGGCTTTCTTCCATCCTCTCAGATCAGTCCTTCGTGTCCAGTGGCCTGTGGCTGGGTGTTTGGGCGTGGGGCAGGCAGCATGGACTCCCTGAGCCACCAGGTCAGGCCTCTGACTGATGGTAGTCATTTGGAGGCCACCATGGGTTACGGTCCTGTCCCTGGCCTATGCAGCGAGGACCATGGAAGTGGTCTGAGCTTGGACCGTGGGGGTGCTGCTTAGAACACAGCCAGAGAAACAAGGACCATAACAGGCCAGGGGAGTCGGTCAGAGACAGCCAACGTGAAGGAGGGCCAGACTGTGAGCTGGTCAGAGTGGAAGGAATGAATCTCAGCACTTGCCTTTCCAGCCCCACTTGCTTTCTGCTAAGACGATGGCTCAGTCCTACGCAGTATTTTGTCTGTACAAAGTAACTTTCATTGACTGTCTTGATGGACTTAGAGGGCCGTTCAATTCCCTTATAGTGAGATTTTTCTCAAGGAAATGCTTGATGAGTCCATCATAATTGCTTAAGCCACGAACTGTGTTCTGCCTGATAGATTCAGAGCACTGTTTACCGAATAACAGGGAAACTGTCTCATCTCAGAACGCTCAGGAGGGCGGTTCTGAAATCACATTGCCTTGTATTGGAATCTCAGACATGCTACTTACTAACTGAGTGGTTTTGATCAAGTACCTTACATTTTCTTTTCTGAAAAAATGGAAATGAGAGAAGAATGCCTACTTTGTAGTGTTTTTGTGAGGATTAAATACAATGAGCCACAGAAGCATTTAACGAGCACATGGTAGTGTGAGCTCTTATGGGGGAGGTGTTTCTGAGACCCAGGCAGAAGGATCTATGTGACACAACTCAGCTACATCCTCATCACTGTTCTCGCGTCAGCTGCAGGCAAACGCAGCTTTACTGTCAATCTCTCTAAGTGGTTTGATTTGCCTCTGCTGGGTACTTCATGTCAATGTAGTCATACAATATGGGGTCTCTTGGGCCTGGCTTTCACTTTGAATGTTTTCAAGGCTATCCTTGTTGTAGCAGATATCTGTACTTTATTTCTTTTTGTGGATATACCACATTTTGTTTAATAATTCATCAGTTGATGGACATCTGGACTTTTTCAACTCTGTATATTAAAAATAGTGCAGCTATGAATATTGCAGCCTAGATGAAGGCATAGGTAGACACACTGTGCTGTCTCAACACAACCAAAAGAAGGACAACAACAAATTTAAAAACAAAAAATAACCCAAGCTGCCAAAAAATCAAACTGTATGGAAGTCAGACAACCAAGGAGTTAAAGAAGAAACATTCATCCAGACTGGTAGGAGGGGTGGAGAGTACTCACAGCAAGGCAGCAGCTGGAGGACCGGAGTGGGCAAGGCGGTGGCTGGTGGATCGAATGTCCTACATTTGTGTGCAGATAAACTGGGAGGAACAGCTAGGGAGCAAGGCTCACCACGCAACCCAGGGGTCCAGCGGAGGGAAATAAAGCCTCAAACCTCTGACTGAAAACACCTGTGGGGGTTGTGGCAGTAGGAGAAACTCCCAGCCTCACAGGAGAGTTTGTTGAAGAGACCTACAGGGTCCTAGGATGTACACAAACCCACCCACCGGGCAATCAGCACCAGAAGGGCCCAATTTGCCTGTGGGTAGCAGGAAAAGTGACTGAAAGCTGGCAGACAGCTGAACAAGTGGCACTGTTCCCTCTCAGACCCCTCTTCCAAATACAGCACCACAATGCAGTGACATGGTTGCCCTGCCTTGGTGAATACCTAAGGCTCCACCCCTTACTATGTAACAAGTGAGCAGAGACAAAAAAATATGGCCCAAATGAAAGAATAGATCAAAGCTCCAGAAAAAATACAACTAAGCAACTCTAATAGCATGATCAATTAAATATAATTTTTAAAAAGTTGCCCTGGCTGGTGTAGCTCAGTGGATTGAGCACGGGCCTGGGAACCAAACAACCACGGTTCGATTCCCAGTCAGGGCACATGCCTAGGTTGCAGGCCAGTTCCTAGCAGGGGACGCACGAGAGGCAACCATACATTGATATTTCTCTCCCTCTCTCCTTTCCTTCCCCTCTAAATATAAATAAATAAAATCTTTAAAAATAAATAAATAAATATAATTTTTAAAAAGTATAATAGGTAGGCACAAAACAGACAGGGGGAGATTAAGAATAGTATAGGAAATGGAGAAGCCAAAGAACTTATATGTATGACCCATGGTCAGTAACTAAGGGGGGTGGATGCTGGAGAGTGGGGGGAGTGCAGGGAGGAGGGCGATCAAGGGGAGAAAAAACTGGGACAACTGTAATAGCATAATCTATAAAAGATACTTAAAAATAACGCAGCTATGAATATTCCTGTATAAGTTTTTGTGTAAATACATATTTTCAACTCTCTTGTGTATACACCTATGGGTAAGATTGCTGACTCCTAGGGTAGCTCTGTTTTTAGCATTTTAGGAAATGCCAAGATTCTCTAAGGCAGTGGCACCATTCTACCTTCCTACTAGCAGTGTGCGAGTATGCCCATTTCTCCATGTCCTCGCCAACACTTATTACTGTCCTTAAAAAAAAACTATCCTCAATAGTGATTAAAAAACACTATCGAGTGTGAAGTAGAATCAAATTGTAATTTTGATTTGCATTGCCACAATGACTAAAGATGTTGAACATCTTGTCATGTGCTTATTGACCATTTGCATATCTTCTTTGGAGAAATGTCTATTCAAATCCTTTGCCCATTAAAAAAAATGAGTTATTTGTCACTGTATTATTGAGTTGTAAAGGTTCTTTATATATTCTATATATTAAAGCCTTACTAGATATATTATTTGGAAGTGTTTCCTCCCATTCTATGAGTTATTTTAATTTTTTTGATAGTTTCATTTGAGGCACAGTTTTAGCTTCGAGAAAGTGTAATTTGTCTGTTTTTTAGGTGTCATATCTAAGACACCAGTGCTGAACCCAAGCTCACAAAGATTCACACGTACGATTTCTTCCAGAGGCTTTGCCATTACATTCACGGTGAAAATTATTACATTTCGATGTGTAACCACGTTGAGTCAACTTCCACCTGTTGTGTGAGGCAGGAGTCCAACTTCACCGTTTGCACATGCACGCCTAGTTGTCGTCAACCATTCCTTAAAAAGACTGTTCTTTCTGCACTGAATTATCTTCCCTTATCTAAAATTCATTGACATTAAATGTATCAGTTTAGTGCTAAATCTAATCCACTTTGAATTAATTTCTGTGTATTCTGGGGATAAGAATCTAAGTTCATCTTTTTGTCTGTGACTACCCAAATATCCTAGTGCATTTGTTGAAAAGAGGACTAGGCCTTCCCTGTTGAAATTGCTTTGGCATCTTCATCAAAAATCAGTTGCTCATAAGTCGAAGGTTTTCCCCCACTAACCCTCTCAATTCAATTCCATTGATCTGTATGTCTCTGCTTATGAGTTGGTTATATTTTAAAATTTTGTCAGTAGGGATTATGGTGAGAGAGCATGTTCTGCTCATATAGGTCATTCTATGCCACTTTTCCTCCTAAGGAAAACAACACAGAAGTTAAACTAAAAAAATTACAGAGTAAGGCACAGATTAAGCTAAAAGAGGGACTACTGGATGAGGATCCCGGGAATTTACAAGAACCACATTTGCATTATAACTAGCAGAGGATAAGATGACGGAGATGCCCAGCGGATAGCCTCCCGTTTTTGTTAAAAGAAGGACAACTGATAAGAAACGTGCAGAAAGTAAAAGAGCAGTGGGTGGGGTAGGTGCTGTATCAGCACTCACGGTACACGGTGTCGCAAGCCCCATCCCTGAAATTGAGTTTTCTGCCACGAAATGCGTCCTTATTATTCCCTGGGCAGGAGCCTAAACTGAAGAGCAGGGAAAAGGAAAGAATTGTTGACAGAATTCTATGTGCCATCAATGGTAGCCAGTGTCCTGGGAAGGAGGGCTCACGGAACATTAGCATTCCTGATGCAGTGCACGTGCTGTGCTCAGGGAGGAATGCAGAGGAACCCCTCAACAGTCCCAATAGGATTCGCATATGCTGGCTTAGTTGATGGACAGTAGAGGCTCCGGTACCTGCCTCGGGTACAGGCATTTAGCTGTGCCTGTGGTCAGCCTTCAGGAATTCAGCCTGTATGGGGTGTGTGGGAGGCTGAAACAAGCAAGCTGAAGGAAATACAGCAGGAGCAGAATTCACACCCTCTTCTCAAGCAGATCCGTTTGGATGTAGCAAATGTTGAGAGAAACCACAATAGAAAAGATAAGAACTCGTCTTCATTTGTTCCAGTGCTGCTTAAATTTCTAGTCGTTTTATTTCACAGTGTGATACAAAGAGAGGATAGACATAACTAGAAATGTCACAGTTGAAACTAGAAACATATTCTTTCAGTAACAGAAAACAATGAGTAAACAAGAAGTTCATTCTACACTCCGAAGGACCAGATAACGGCATTGGCTCCGTATAGAAGAGAAGTCTCAAGAGTTGTGTGACTAGTTAACAAACTGTACGTAGGTACTTTGAAAATATTAAAAAACAAAACAACCTAAACTACTAGAGGCAGAAGAGTGTGATGGTTAAGAGAAGGGGCCCCAGGGTAAGACTGGCTGAGTACAATGTCCAGATCTGCCTCTTACTACTAGGTCTGAACTTGGCCCTCTGCCGCCTCTTCTGTAAAAAGGGTAAACATTGTTAACTACTTCACAGAGCTGTAACATTGGGTCCGGATGTGGAAAGTACTCACAAATACTGCACACTTACTAAGTGGTATGTAGGTACTTGCTATTGTATCAAAAATACTGTCTATTTCCTTTTGTCATACATTCTTTTTCAATTCCAACTGAAAAAGTAGGGGGTCATCTAAAGCTTAAAAATGTAAGTTCATCCCACTTTTGAAGTAAGTTAGTACGTAACATAGTATCAATATTATTTGATGATCAGTAGAAAGAAGTCTAATTTGATGTTTAATGGATATTAAAAGTGTTAATTACAGTGGTTTTGATTCATAGTAAAATCAGCACTTCTGAAAAGAAGAGTAACGAGTATATTAAAAACCCTTCAAAATAAAAAAGAAATCTATAATTGTGGAGATAACAAATATATATTATTTTTGAATTTTACATATAAATGACTATATTTTTATATCAAATAGTTTCTACTGAGAAAAATGGAACCAAGTCAAACCTACATTATTTTCATAACAGTTGTATTACTAAAAAGGTAAGTGCAGAAGAATATTTGAAAATTTGGTAGCATATTAAAGATACTTTTGGTGAAATGACAAATCTTTTCTGTAATATGAATTACCTTGCTCATTTAATTTGTCTATACATACAAGTGTTTGGAATTTAAAATAAAGTCACAAATATTTGTGTAAGTGGAGGTTGACTTGTAGTTTCTAGATGCATTGGCAGCTCCAGGTGATTAGAAGACTCAATGTCCCTTTTCCTGTGGGTCATTAAAGCCTTTGGGCATGCCGCATGAGAAACGGATCCCTTCCCGGGCTGTGGCCGAGGTTAAGGTCAAGGCATGGCATGAGACTGCTTAACGTGGCCTGTGGACTTTGGGACAAAAGAAATTTTCTCCCCTCTTTTGCAGGAAAGACAGGTTGCCAATAGCCCCCTCACCCGATGATTCCACTTCATTCAAGTGAGTGTCAACACTGCAACTGAGAGCTTCGCCAGTTTCTGCCGCAGTCTTAACGTTGCATGGAGTTCCGTCTTCCTGTCTCGTATCCAGTTTCTGTCTCTTTATTTCTGTGGAACTTTGCATTTCACGATGCTACCTAAGGTAACTTTAGCCTCCCTGCTTTCCTCCTCCCTTCCTCACCATCCCCCTATTTCTTCCAGAAAATCAATTTCTATTCACCAACCTCCTCAACCTGGCTGCCATAGTTTCTCCAGCTATCCTGTCAAGAGTTTTATGGTTTGTTTGCACCTATGGTATGTAATGTTACACTGTTCATTGTGGTTGCCAAGCAATGGCATGTCATTAACCCCCAAGGGAATTCCTAAGTTCCCAAACACACTCATTCAAGAAGGTCACCCTCGAAACATCTGTCTTCCTTTCTGACCTGCCGCCGATCGACAACAGCTGTTGGGCCATGCTTAGCTCTCATCACATCCACTGTCTACTGCAGCTATTACACCCCAAGGAAGCCTGTGCTTCCCACAGGGTGATATCATCGGGCAGAGATGCTAACCCCACCCGCTGAGTCCGTTGGTGGGCGGCGTCGTTCCCCTTCATGAGTGCTAGTTACTGCTCCCAGCATGCTGTCATGTAGAGAGACCAGGCACCACCAAAACGGAAACACTTCACTCCATGCAATCCCGGGGTCCCCCTTGCTTACAGCACCCCTAACAGTTCACAGCTGTCTTTCCAACAGTTCTCCAATGCCAGGCCCAGAGGAATAAATCTCAAAACTCTTGATTGATAAGCAATCCCCACCTGAAGCTCCATTCTTATCAATCGGTGTCTTAGGCAAGTAGATGTATTAGTCTATTAATTCTCCCTACACACCTATGCTCACAGTCTGCTCACCTGTGTGGCGCCCCCTCCCTCAGTTCTTCCCCACTTGCCTCAGTGTAGCCATCCTTCAAAACCAAGCTCATGTCTCGACAACTTTTGTGGAACTTGCCCCAACTCATCTGGCCCTGTGAGATTTAGTCCCCTCTCAGTATTGTTTAGTACTTCCTTTTCCTCCCGCTGAGTTGACCACTGTCCTACTTTCTATAGAATTTCAATATTTTGGAGTTGGCAGGGTCATTAGAAGATCGTGTATCTGTTTCTACAAGTGATAAACGGAGGCCCAGAGAATCCGAGTGACTTTTACAAGGACCCAACCTCCCTTCCTCTGAGCCCAAGGGGACCTGAGGCGGGGCTCTCCCACAGCTGCGGTCTGGACATCGAAGAACAAGGCACAGGCCTGCAGCTTCAAAATACGGAGGAAGGAAAGCCCGAGGCCTGGATGCAGAAAGGCTCGAGGAGACCAAAGTTTCAATTCCAAGGAAACAGGCCAAGACCAAGAGCGAGTCAGTCACCGAGTAAAGAGTCAATCAAAGGAAGTAATCACATTTGAGTATCTAGATTTAAGAGGTCCCACAGGAAATATGTACTGTGGCCATGGTATTCAAGAGCATTAGAAACCTTTTAAAAATAATTTCAAAAATGACACCTTAGAGAAGAAACTACTAGGAAATGTGTATCCATTCATATACAAGATGGACATAGCGGGAGTGTGTTTGTGTGTGTGTGTGTGTGTGTGTGTGTGTAGATATATAGCATATATGAGTTTGTCTTTTCCTGTACTTGACTGTGACTTTCTTGAGGGCCATGACTATCTTTGACATATGAGCATCTGGACTAGTTAGCTGTGTGTCATACTCGGCAGGCACACCATCCAAGTTGGTTGTCTGTGATGGTGAGTTTCATTTGGTCCTCGGGAAACTTTCTCAAGTAGCTCTGCAGGTCTTGAGGCAATGTGATGAGGGCCTTAATGAGTTGTGAACTCCCCAAGGACTTCCCTGCTAACTCTGAGTGTCCTGGCTACATTCCCATGCTGAGGTTGCTTTTAGAGTGCCACACTCTAGCACCCAGTAGACAGGCCAAACCTTCTGACTACAAGGTGACATCCCACTGCTCCCTGAGGTTCCACAGGGACACCTGAACATTAAGGTCTCATAATGGCCTTTGGAAACTCCAACTGGCGTGGTGGTCGGCTGGCAAGAGAGTTGACATGTTCTGTTTAGCAGATCGCCTGGACAGGCTCATGTTGGATTTCACGTCACTAGTGTGGACAAGTTAGCTACAGTTTGAAAAATTTAAAGGCCACTTGCAATGACCGTGCTGGAGCCATTCAGAATGAAGGACGTTGACTCTTTCAGAGCTGGCCCATCCGAAGTCATCGTCCTCACCTCTCTCCCTCCCCGACCCCTCCCAGACCCCTCCTCCTTGCCGCGTCTCTGCAGTCTGGGTCTGTCTTCCCGAGCACACACTCCGGACCCTGCCTAGGCAGAGCCTGCCTCGGTGGCTTTCTCAGCTCAGACTCATTTATTCTGCTGCCAGACCTAGCCTCCTCTCAGGCCAAAGTCCAGTGACCAAAATGCGTTGAATAAAGTGGGAAACATCAGCTGTCTTCTGCTCGGGAAGGAACAGCAAGACCAGACCTGTCCTGAGACTCAGTGGCCTTGACAGTGAAACTGGAGCACTGACTCCCCTCTCAGAAAGTGTGCACAGGAAGGCATTCCTGTTCTGAAATGCCCGAACAGTGGAAACGGATCATTAGGGAAATCTGATAGGTATGAGAAAGAGCCCACCCAACCCCCCCTGACCCCAAGGCTCTGGTTGCCCTCAGGCCCCAGGAAGTGCTGTGACTCCAACCAATTGTCCCATATCCACGGTGACTGGGTCAGGGGGAGCGTGGCTAATGGAGGTCCTTTGGGAGTTCCCAAGCCTTATTTAGTCATTAATCCCATCCTCCTTCCCCCTGTCCCCCGCACCTTGTACCAGTGGTGCTAAGTGTCTCGGTTAAAGTCTCCACCTCCAGCCCGCCCCTGCCGAAGTACTGACTGATCTGGGATAAAGGTCCCAGCGTGGGTCCAAGGACCACAAAATCAATGAGGAGAAACACTGCAAGATTCCTCAGAGTAAAGAGATTCCCAGCTTCCTGGGAAAGGCCATGCCATGTGGAAGCAGGAGCTTGACCTGTCGCAGGAAAATCACTTCATTTCAGGATTTAAATACTTGTCTTACCTCGAGCCTTTGTGCGCCCTGGGGAGCTCCACCAATTTGCTCTCTACGCCCTGGGAACTCCAACTTGTACTCCAAAGGGCAGTGGCTCCCTACTCCTGAATCACGGTTAAATCCCTTATTTGGATATAACTGGTGCTAATGGTAGAAGAGGAGGAGAAGTATTTATTTATATAAATGAAGGAGTCAGGATATAAATGGGGTCTGAGCTGAGACCTATGGGGAAGGGGCATCCTACGGTGTATCGTTGGCCTTGGTGTTTGCCAGGGCTGGTGGGGAGCAGAGGCCCCGAGAGGCCCCTGTCAACTGTTGGCGTCAGTATATGAAAATGCTCAAAAGAAATCAATGAATCCTGTGGATCTGTGTTCAATTTATAGAGTCCTCAGCTAGTGCCATGGTGTGAGGTCCTCAGACATTACCAGTCCCACATACCCTGTTCCAACTCTCTTAATTGTAGATGGTTTTCACAGGCAAAAAAGTGTGCTCAGTTTTAATGGCTGGAAAGATTTCTGTTTCTCTCACAGCTGCCTCTTCCTAAATTTGCAGAAGAGCCGACTTTGTGGGGCACCAAATGATGTCATATTAGTCATGGCATCATTTTTCAACTGGTGAAAGAGAACTCCCTCCACCTGCAAAAATAGAATTGATATCATTCTCCATACATTTTTATATCATGTCTTAGGAAAAAGAACCTAGCAGCCAAACTCCTGACTGCCCATCACTTATCCTGTGGTTGAAAAACGATGCTATGACAGAAGGGCTTGGTCTCCCACTAGAGGTTTAAGGAGAAAGCAGACCGATGGGAAAACATCAGATAGATACCCCTCTCTCGCGCCTTCCCCAGAGAGCAATGCTACTTGTTTATGTGAGAGGCTGCAAAGAGTGACAGTCAAAATGCTGTTCGATCTTGACCAGTTTTAAAAGTGCCAAAAGAGAATTCCCCCAAATAGGAAATATCTCCAAAGTGTTTATGTCGCTAATCTTTTCCATACTGTGTAAGTACATGAGGACAGGCATGACATCCTTCCTGTATTTTAAATGCCGCCTACTCAGTCAGCCACAAACTGAGAGTTATTTTAATAGCGCTGACAACAATCATGCATTTCATTTTGTTGCTGTTAAATATTCCCCGTGGTTACAATGATGTATATAAAGTAGTAGTAGTTCTCTTGTTTCCTTAAGTTGAAGTCCATTTAATAGAATCCGGTAGGAGAGAAGGAGACGAAGAGACAGCTTTTCCTGGCTTCTAATTCTTTTCTAGTCGTAAGTTAAGCAAGTGACATCCGAGAGCAAGCAATATGATAAAGAGGTGCCGGTTGGCTATCTTCCTCTGGGAAATTAGCCAGACGTGGCAAACGTCAGAAAAATAGTGGGACGGAATCTCACAGTACTGATGAATAGACACTTTTCATTGTTCGTATGCAGACAAAAGTGGGGAAAAGAACTTGGAAATTGCACACCACCAGTAGTCTGAAGAATGAAAAAGAGGTATAGGACCTGGGTTCGAAGGATCAGGCTATGCACATTTTAAGCCGCCTGTGGGCCACTCTGGTTAAAAGCTCACGACCAAACCACCAGCGTTTCACCAAGCTCACAAGGGTTCAAGGTTGACTTCTTTTAAAAATACACAAAAGCCTTTTACTTAGACATTTTAGATCTTTGATTCAATTAAGAGCAAGTTAAAATTTGTTATTCGTGGCAAATCCCAGATTTAAACCAGTTTGGCCTTTTCACGGAATAATTTTGGGAAAATAAATCAGTGTTTCTTTGTTTTTTGGTATGTCTGTTGTTTATTTCTTTGCTCGTTTGCTCCTAAATGACTCTGTCCTTAAATAAATTTCCTTTACAGTGTATGTGCAGCCATCCTCCTGGCTGGGCAAAAGTCTTAGACGATCCCTAATTTTCCTTTACAACCTTTTCTGTGAGAATCAACTCAAAGAATCACTTCATTGTCAGAGGAAAACATCAGATAAAAAACCAGTTATCCACAAATGCAGCCAACCCGTTTCATACTCAGGGGCAGCATTCATTAAAATCTGATCCAATGGCTATGTGATATCGTGGGAGAAAGCAACAGTTTTATTAAAATTATTCATGCCTTTTCTAGGTTGTGCAAGGGGTTAGGAAAGATCCACATTTGTTAAATGAAGATACAAAGCAAGTCTCTCAGAGTATGATTAATGTTTGGAAAGGAAAGAGTGCCACATGGAAGATGGCCCATCCCCCGGCAAAGCCTCTGTGCCAAGTGTCTGTTCCCGTCTCCTTCCCTGCTGTGGTTCCCACCTGACTTTTGCAGCCTCCCACGTGCTCACTCTTTTCTAAAGTCCTCGTCACCATTAAAATTCTCCTGCCCTAGGTCTTCTTCTCTCAGGGTCTCAGAGAATTGTGGTTGTACCTCTCAGACTGACACACCAAGCCCTTCTGGAGTTCTGCAGAGCTAGTCAGAAGGCTCTGGAGCTTGGAGGACAGAGTGTGCCTTTGGGACTTCCCTTTTTCCAGGCTTTTGAGGGCACACAGTCCTTTTCCATCACAAAGATCCGCTCTAAAAATAATCTAACGGTATTATTAATAGATTCAACGTGGTTACAGTAAAGTCTTGTGGATGTGAGGGCTATTTATGGTAGTCCCAAAGTGACTTTCCCAGCCTACACCCTGACGTACCTGCAGGAATTTTCCTCATTGAACTTGCAGAAGGAGACTGATTTTATTTACTTGGGGAAGGCCTCACAGTGGTTCCCCTGCCCCCACCCCCCCACTTCCTGAGAACTAACAATTAGAAGTATGTTAAGAATGAAATTAAAATATGGGCCATGGTCAGTAAAATATTCAAGGTTAATATGTGTTTTCTACTAAGAAGGACATTAAATTATCATCCATAGTTTGGACTGGGTAACTTTTAAGGTCTTTTACAGTTCTCACTGTCTGTGATTCTAAGGTCTTTTTTTTCCTCAAGTATAAATTCTTATTTAATAATTTCACATATCATAAATAACAAAATCACACTGGACAAGGTCATAGGGCAAGTGACTCAAAATCTTCTCATTTTGCAGAAAAAGTAATTGAATACTTAAAAGTCTCCCAGCTGTGCAGTTCGGCCCAGATATATTTCTGCTGCCTCACACATCCCTGTCCTGCCTCTAGATATCTTGAGAGAAGCGCTTGAGATGTTAAACACTTGACATCTATTTTTTAATGGTTACCATTACATTTTTAGCATACGTGCTTGACATAAGTTTATCACAGCTGCATTCCATCCCTCCTTTCTGAGGTCCGCCTCTCTTGTTCTAAAATATATTTCTTAGTATTTGTTTGTTTGTGGTTTTAGTGAGGGCCTGTCTGTGAGTGATGAATATTCTTAGTGTTCATCTAAATGCCTTTATTTCACCTTCATTTGTGAGTGATAATTTTTTAGGGTTTGATATCTAAATTAAAAAGGATTTTTCCCTCAGAACTTTGAAGATATGCTGTTGTCTTTTTTGATAGAAAGTCTGCTAGAAATCAAAAAGATACTTCCTTTTTAGGTAATTTATCTTTTCTCTTTGATTTCCTTTCCAACCCTGGATTGTGCTTGCCC
Organism: Carollia perspicillata; assembly: GCA_004027735.1. Taxonomy (NCBI): domain Eukaryota; kingdom Metazoa; phylum Chordata; class Mammalia; order Chiroptera; family Phyllostomidae; genus Carollia; species Carollia perspicillata. The sequence continues at coordinate 28,255 of PVKM010014035.1, forward strand.
ATTACTTTTTTTGGAATAGTGCTTTTTCAAAATTCTTTGTATTCTTGGCCTTTTGCAATTTTTCTTAAACATATATTAAATTTTATTCTATTCTGCATGTTTATTAGCCTTTCTTTTATATTTTTCCTATTTTTATTTTCTGTGCTATTTACTCTGTTTAATTTCATAAGAACTATCATCTAGTTCACCAATCCTCTCTTTGGCCATATCTAATTTACATTTTTACCCTTATAATAAAATTTAAATATTAATGACTGTGTACCTTAACGTTTTATAAATGTTTTATTTGGATCTATGTCAAATTTGCCTCTTCATTTTACATACGAACTTATTCTTTTATCATGGGTTCTATTTCTTTTTTACTTTGATTTGTACTTGTGTAGAAGGCTTAATTCCAGCTCCCTAACTTCCTTGGGTTCAAGACTCCATCTACTATTCCTTAGAGATGGTTCAAACCCTGTATCCACTGGGTAAGGCCCATCTCTGTGGCTGAAACTCTCATTTAGATTTATTATTATTTTTTTCTGGCATCAGGAGATTTTTTAAAATTTCAAGCATATTTTACTTTTTTAAAAATAGAGAAAAAAATAGAATTTAGCAATAAAGTGGTCATCGACATTAGTGTCAAACATCCTAACACATTTAAAAGAGATTTTCTACAGGTTCAATCTATACCTTTATCAATCTATTTTAATTGTCATTTTCAGATAATATATTGAGCTTCAAATTCCCAGAATCTAAGAAAATGAAGGGACTTGAATTACCAACTGGCTCAATCATCTCTTCAGTTCCTTTTAATATCAGTTCTTAAACAACACTAATAATGTCATGCCTCAGGAAATAACACATTCCGCATCTCACTGCAGTCAGTGTCTCCATGGAGGATTAAACACTTTGTAAACTTCTGCCGTTTGAGTCAGATTTTGAAAGGCACATAGGTATTCTCACCAAGCAGAAAAGGAGTATTCCTGGCACGGGGAGGAGGAAGAGTAAAGACCTGGACAGAAAAGAATGCAGCAGGACCAGAGAGCTGCAAGTCCTTCTGTGGATAAAACATCAGTTTAAGGACCGAGAAAGGTGGAAGCATTGAGAAGTGCAGCCGGAGAGGTGAGTAAAAATCAGACTAAGCGGTCACCTAAAACAGGAGCAAAGACACAGAAATGGAGGTCACATGGAAGGTTAGCAACAGGGGAGTGGGAGGAGAGGGTGGGGAGAAGGTACAGAGAATAAGTAGCATAGAGGGTGGGGAGAAAATAGACAGGGAGAGGGCAAGAGTAGTGTGG
>PVKM010014036.1:0-29552 GCA_004027735.1 Carollia perspicillata
TTATTAACATCCACACCTAAAACAAAAGCAAACTAAGTGGACAGCTAGATCAGGAGTGGAGCCACAGAAATGGAGATCACATGGAAGGTTAGCAACAGGGGAGTGAGAGGAGGAGAGACGGGGAGAAGGTACAGAGAATAAGTAGTGTAGACAGTGGGGAGAAATAGGGAGAGGGCAAGAGTAGTGTGGGAAATGTAGAAGCTAAAGAACTTATGACACATGGACATGAACTAAAGAGGGGAATATGGGTGGGAGGGGGTGTGCAGGGTAGAGGGGAATGAAGGGGGAGAAATGGGACAACTGTAATGGCATAATCAATAAAATATATTTAAATAATGTTCTGCAGAGTTTCCTTAAATTGATTTTAGAGAGAGAGGAAGGGAGAGGGTGAGAGACAGAGAAGGGGGAAGAGAGAGAGAAAGAGAGATAGAAATATTGGTTTGTCATTCCACTTACTTATGCACTCATTGGTTACTTCTTGTACATGCCCTGAGGTTGAACCTGCAACCTTGGTGTATCTGGGTGATGCTTAACCAACTGAGCTACCCAGCCAAGGCTGTGGGTTTTAATCAAAGCAAAAGAAAGAAGTAGAAATACTGAAAAAAATGAACACATTATTTTTGTTTTCAGAAGATATATGCCCCAAAATAAAATTGAATTTGTTGAAAATCCATTAGAATTGAATAAGAGAATTCAGTAAGATGTGAGAGAAATATACAAAAACCAAGAGCTTTCTGGTTGATGTTTTAATCTGTGAAAGATGGGAAAGATAACGAAAAATATAGAAAAAATAGATAATGCCTATGGATAAAGTTAGCAAGAAGATTGTGAAATGTATATGAAGAAAAGTCTAACACTTTATTGAAAGGCACAAATAGAAGATCCAGGTAAATGAAGGATCTTGGCATGTCCCTGGATGAGAAGACTCAGTGTTGTAAAGTCCCCCAAATTTGTAAATTTTATAAAATTCCACTCGAAAAATATATATTAACTTTCATATTAATGGTGAAAATTATGTTACAATTGACTGAGAATAGGAAGAAAAGAGAAAAAGAACAATGAGGGGCAAGTTTCTTAGTCGATGCTGAAATGTCCCAGAAAGCTACAGAAATTGAAAGTGTGATATCAACTGAGGGATTCGTAATGGGACAGAGTGCAGAACAAGGTGAATGTTGCAGATGGGATAAGTTAGGGTGTCACCTTGGGAAAATTCTTATCCATTTCAAATTTGTCATCTATGACATGGAGATAAAGTGGTCAACACTGCAGCGTTGCTACAAAATGCATTAAGAACCGACTGCGCTCAGTGCCGCCCTCACCCCCGGCTTACCGTCTTTCTTTCACACTTAAGCAAAACCCCCGTCATTGGGCTCTGCCTTCTGTTTGTACTACCATCTAACCTTGTTTTAGTTGTCACACAATTGAAGTCACTCCTTGTTTGTTGAGGGTTTTGGCATTTGGATCACAGTTTTCCAAGTCTTGCCATGATCCTGGGTGGCTTTACTATCTATGCAAATGATGAATTCAATACTTTAATGTCAAAGCTTCTTGACCTTCCGTATTCCAGCTGCCTGCAGGGCTACCTCCTGGGCCCAGTCAGCCCCAGCTCTGAAATCTTTAATTCAGTGTTTGCCCCTAGTCTTCAGTCCCCAAAACTTGACTGACTGCTTCTTACTGCCTTCCTGTTTTTTTTAAATTCTATTCTCACACTTCAGTACTTCCTTGCAATCTTAACACACCCAAATCTCATATATATGTGTGTGTGTATATATATATACATATACATATACATATACATATACATATACATATACATATACATATACACACACATATACACATATATTTATTTATTTCATATATATATGAAAAACTTTCATCCCTGATCGTAAGCCATGATCTCTAGTTATCTCCTCGTGTCTCCTATTCTCTTCTGAGTCAAAGGCCTCACATGAATTACTTTCTGACTTGGTACCTTCTTTAGGAATCAGGCAACCGATTCTACCAGGGCAATGAAATTGCCATTTCTGGCCATCATCTCCTAATCAATCAGCCAATGCCATGGGCTGTTTTCAGATGCCTTTGTTGTTAATCTGTCTGCAGCGGTTGACCCTCAGTCAGCTTGGCTCCCGTGGCACAGTTCTCTCGGGGTCATCTCGTGATTTCTTTCCAGTCTTCTTTGCCAGTTCCTTCTTTTGTTCCTACCCTAAAGTGAAAATCACCCATTTTTCTCTTCTTTTGTACGTACTCAGTGGACATCTCACTCTCCTCTGTGACTTCCATTTATAGGCTGAGGATTCATGGACTCTAAACCGTACATTTTGTCTCAGGAATGACTTCAAACTGCTAAAAAGAAACTCCAACTGAGTAGTACAAAATAAGTATTAGGCAAAAACAAAAATGAAGAAGAATAAGGGAGAAAACAAAATATCCAATAGAAGAAGTGAAGCCAGATAAATAGCCTCCTCCTCCTGCTACACCCTCCTTACAACGACTACCTCTGTCACTGCTTCCAGCTCTAATGTCGCTGTTTGGGTTCAATGAGGACCTTATCATCTCTTGCCTAAATTACCTGCCATATTGTCTGAACTGTCTGAACTAGTCAGGACCTTCCTCTTTAATCCATTTTCTATCTGATTCACCTTTGTATCCCTGGCATTCACCACAGGGAGTAACACATAGGCAAGTAAGGTATTTTTATTGGATGGATTCATGCGTTGATGAATGAATGTGTACACATGTGGATCTTACGGGGCTGTACTGGAATGCTGCTTTGTAACATCAGCAGAATTGTGCTGCCAGGATTATGGAAAATAGTTGTGCAGAGTGGTAACAAAGTGTTGTTTCCCAGATTTAGAGCCTTCTTTCTCTCCTTACTCTGGGCAGACACTCAAGGAGGGGATGGAAGAACTCCCTTCTCACGTTGTGGTTAGAAGAAACTCCGAGAGAGGCCTGGAGAGGAGGAGGGGGAGGAGATGGGCAACCTATGACAGCTGTGCATCCACAAAGAGCTTGGGCTAGGGAAGTGAGGAACGGGCTCAGAAAAGCAGTCAAAGTTTAACTAGATCCAGCTGTGGAGGTGTTCGTGCAAGCAGAAAAGGGGAAGAAAACACACCTGTAAGTGGACAGTATTTATTGGGAGAGGATGAAAGGAATTTATATGTGTTAGGCATATGTGGGAATGTGTGAGGGAGCCCATAGGGAAAATTGTGAGACAAGACCATGAAGCGTTGATCAGTTGAGGGTGTAGAGGCTTTTGATGGGAACTATTGTGTTAAAGGAGTTGAGAGAAGTGGGCTGGCTGCTATTGTGCTCACGTCCAAGGCAAACGTGCCGTGAGTCAGCTAATTGAGGAGGGCTAGAAATCCATGCAGACCTTATTTTGCGTTCACCTCTACTCAGTCTGTGTGTGAGAGAAGCAAATGAGCAAGAGTGAGTGCTTTCAGTATATGTCACTTTATTTATGGTGCTGGTTCTGGCAACTCACAGGGAACAGTCTGAGTCCTTCAGTACTGGTCTTTCCAAAGGACTAAACCAGGCTGGAAAATAGGTTTTGCTCTGGGCACCAACTCTTGTTAAACAGCCCTGTTGTGGCTTACAGAACAGGCTCTGTCCTACAGGAACCAGGCACTGATCAGCAAAGATGATGTCCTGGAAGAAGAGCATTTACTTAAGTCCCTGAAGTCGTGGAGCCACCCCTTTCTACTTAAAGGCATGTTGCATCTTACCTCTTTTTGGCCAAAGGACAAGAGAAAATAGAAAGAAGATAAGGTTACTAGTTTATTAAATATCTAACAATAGAAATAATCACATTAAGAGCTAACAGTTATTAAATACTATGTTTAGAGCACTGGTCTTAGTACTTGAATTGTATTATTTTATCTATTTAAATGTTGTGACAACTTTGGGGTAGGTATAATTTGCTGTTACCATGACACACCCCATTAAAATTCAGTACAAGGTTATAATTATGGGAAGATGACATTCCAGCCAGTCACATTGCTTCTGTGGCTTGTTGCGTGATCTAGGAAACCACAGTGTTGAAAGGCCCAGTACTCACCTGTAAACTGAAGATGTAATAGCTACCTTGAAGAGTTGTATTAAGTTAGAGATAATATTATATAAAGGGTCTAACGTGGTGGCTAGTGTGGAGAAAGTGCACAATAAAAGAGAATTAATGTCAGGTCCTCTCTGATTAAATTTAAACTTAAAGTCAGAATAAAATTATTACTATTCCTCTAAGCCCAGACATTTTTTAAGTCTCAGAAAAGGGAGTCCTTTAACAGATCAACAGGCCAGCTCATAGTGAGAGTGAGGAGATAGTCTTGGGTCTGGCTAATGATTTTTAGCTCCTTCTATTCAATAGTAGATGCATGTTGAGCCCAAAGAGTTAATATTATAATCAGTATTACCAGTTTTTCACAAATCCATGCCTGAATGTCCAGTAGAGGTTGAATCAGAAGTTCCAGGAATCTAGGACTGAGTGATTATTTTAAGTTAATATTCATCCTTCCAAAGGACAATGCAAAGCACAAAGCAGAGAGATTAAGCCATGGGCAGTCCTAATTACACACTTCCCCAAACCAGACGCAGGTAATTTTAGTAGTCTGAACTGGCATAAATTGGTGTTTCGATAACTTCAGATGGTGAAGGAGTGTTTGAGTGTTTTCAGGGAAACAAAAGGCAGAAATGATAAATAGTGACATATTGTGGGAATGGTTCATTAAAAAATAGTACACCACCGATTTCTATCATTAGCATCCTGGGGAAGCTACAGAATTACTCAGGGGATTGGTCGTAATTACCACTTGATGTCATTTGCTGTTTGTATTTTCTCATTCTGATTTTTCTTTCCATGCACTTTCATTATTTTTAATAATTTTTAGCATTCCATACTTAATATGCTCAGTACAGCAGCTGAGCTCTCAGAGGCAAGGTTATGTCAGTCCCACAAGCAAGGTAACCAGTTGTGAGGGGACCTGGCTTCACTGCTGCTGGCCGTGTTTTCACATGTTACCTCTACTCAGTGAAAGGGACGAGTGAGGGGTTCAGAGAGAGGCGATGGGATAGTCACTCCTACCCATTTGTTAAAAATTATTTTTAGGTTTTAAGTATTTTTTAACTTACATTTTTCCTTATGTCCAAGTACTACATTTACATTGTTTAGAGAGTCAAATAGTTCTATCAGGTTCACTGTGAAAAGCACCAGCCCCATTAATGGCGTTTCCCATCTCCCTCCCAACTTTCCCTTTACAGACAGACAAACTCATTCACTTCTTTTCAGATAATTTGTCATTGTTCCATGTCTGTACACCTGTAAATAGCCGGAGTGTGTTGCTATTTCTTGATTTTCCCATTCTAGGTATTATGTGCCGCTTTTCTATTATGAAGGGTGAAGATTTAGCTCTCTTTCACTTCCTTCCCTGTCTACACCAATATATACTTCCCATCCATCCATTCTCCCATCTGCTCAACAAGGTTTCCTAATACTGTGTTGAAAACTTTTGTTGGATTAATAATTGACATATAAATGTACAGTTTGATGCATTTTGAAAATCTATACTCAATCAATGTATGAACCATTTCAATTATACCAAAAACATTTTCTTGTGCTCCTTTGCAGGGTTCCATGGTACATTTTTTCATGGTACCTTTTACTTTTAACATATTTTTACATTTAAAGTGCCTTCTAGTACATAGAATATTGTTATGTCTTTTTAAATACAGATTGATCATCTCTGCCTTTTAATTGCAGTGTTTAGACAGCTTCTATTTAATGTAATTATCTGGTTGGGTTTAAATCTACAGTTATGCTATGGATTTTCTATTTGTCCCATTAATCATTGTTCATTTTTCATATTTTCTGCCCATTTTGGCATTAATTTAATATTTTCTAGTATTTCATTTTGCTCCCACAGTTGGCTTACTTACTGTTACTGTACCACCATATTTTAATAATGTTTAAGAGTTCTTTTTATCAATTTCTAAATATCCTTTTTATACTATCCTATTGCTTTATGAATTTCTTAAGTCTCTGACTATATTAATACATGTTGGGGGCTCCCTTCCCCGGCTCCGTCTCTCCAAGGTGCTCTTCTCTCTCTTCTGTCCATTTTGCCTCAGATGCTTCCCTCAAATGCTTCATCCTACACCATGGGCAAGTTCCATGTTGGACAGCGACCTACCATTTAAACTGTATCCTCTCTTTTGGGGACTTTTTAAAACAAGAACTTTAAGTTTCATTTTTCAATTACAGTTTACATACAGTATTATTTTGCATTAGATTCAGGTGTACATCGTAGTGGTTAGATAATCATATACTTTACGAAGTGATCCCTCTATTTCAAGTACCCAGCTGGCACCATAGACAGTTGTTACAATATTACCGACTATATTCCCTAAGCTGTGCTTTACGTTCATGACCACTTCGTAACTACCCACTCGTACTTCTTACTCCCTTCACCTTTTTCACCCGTCCCCCCAACCCACCCTCCCCCCTGGCAGCCATCAGACTGTACTGTGTCTGCGAGTCTGTTTCAGTTTTGTTTGAGGTGAGACACACAAAAGCAGTGGCAGTGGTGGAGGGAGAACAAAGCTGAACCGGCGCTGAGAAAAAGGAAAGCTGAATCACAAGAATGAATCAACAGCTAATGACTACATTCAGGGGCTGACACACAGGGCTACTCCTGGGTTGCTGGAGCTGTTGATGACTCTTGTTTTTGCTGACTGGGGAGGAATGACTTACCAGGTTAATGAGGTCAAACTGAGTGGCTACTAAAACTTTTTCTGGGTCTTCCATTTCCTTGGGCATCCTTACAACCAACCCCACTACCGGGTTAAACTGAGAGTACTGTATCTTATAGCCTAAAGGACATTCTATTCACATAATAGAAGGTTTCATTATCATAAACAATTAATATTAAGTATAAAATCTGTCAGCCATATGTTTTAAGCAAAAAGCTTCACAAAATCCCCAGTGTGTGCCCTGTGGTCGGAACACATGTGTTCAAAACACATGTGTTCAATGCTGTATGCCCTGTAGCATTGTCACCGAAGTTCTCAGTCTTACTCCTCATCTGTAGGGTCATAATCAGGGAGCTCTGATATTCTATTTAGAAACAGTTTGTGCTGGCTGTTGGCGGGATTGCAGACTAGTGCAACCACTATGGAAAACAGTATGGAATTTTCTCAGAAAACTAAAAATGGAACTGTCTTTTGACCTGGCAATTCCACTGCTAGGATTACACCCTAAGAACCCTGAAACACCAATCCAAAAGAACCTATGCACCCCAATGTTCATAGAAGCACAATTTACAATAGCCACATGTTGGAAGCAACCCAAATGCCCATTAATAAATGAATGAATCAAAAACTCATGGTACATTTACACAATGGAATTCTGTGCAGCAGAAAGAAAGAAGGAGCTCCTACCCTATGAGATAGCATGGATGGAACTGGAGAGCATTATGCTAAGAGAAATAAGCCAGGCAACAAAAGACAAATACCATATGGTCTTACCATTAATAGGAACCTAATCAACAAAACAAACAAGCAAACAACGTATAGCTAAAGACATTGAAATTGAGAACAGGCTGACAGTGACCAGAGGAGAGAAGGGAGGGGATAATGGGGGAAAAGTGTGAAGGGTTTACAGGAACAATTATAAAGGACACATGGACAATAACAAGGCGGGGGTGGAAATGGGAGGGAGGTGGGAAGGGTTGGGGTAGTGGGGAGGAGTGGGGGAAAAGGCAGAAAACCGTACTTGGACAACAATTAAAAAAAAAGAAATGATTTGTGCTGGTAATCTGACTGGAAGAGGAGTTTACACTGACTTTACATAGTGCTTTTCAAAGAAAGTCAATTGTCCTTAACAAGAATGGGTGTGGCTGAGGGTGATTGTGTGTGTGTGCGTGTATGTGGTAAAGATACTCATTGGCACCATCATCCTTAAAGCAATGTTGATTTATTGTAAGCGTTAATTAAATGATATATTTTTAAAGTTTAACATAATGCCTAACAGTAAATATTTCATACATTTTTAAATGATAGTATTAAATTATTATAATATTTTAATTATCAGGCATATGAGTGGAGGACGTATGGCAGGGAGGAACAAGAGTTTCTTGAAATGACAAATGAGTCCTGGTGTCTCTACATTGATTCTTACCAACAGGCTTAATAAACTTTTACCTGTACCTGGAATTGAATGAGCGTTGGTCTATTCACTGTACTAAATCCTCTTTCTTTAGCACTCTAGGGAACTCCTCTCCTACGGTTACAGCCTGTGGTTGAAAGCGCTGGCTCAGCCTTTGCTTTGTTACTGTCATGCCCTCTTGCAACTGCATTTCCAGGGAACTCTCCTTGTAGCGTATGCAGTGACTTGCTCCCCAAAGATGCTACTGCTGATTTTTAAATTTGTGTCCTGTCAGCAAAGTTCAGTTCCAGTTCTAGGGGGCCAGGCATCCCTTTTTCACCCTAGACTTCACCAAGTCTTTATTTACTTTGCAGATCTCATCTTGCATGTATGATGGGGCTGAGACGGTGCACACAGAAACACAACCTTAAATGTAGATACAACAGTAGATATTTTGTGGTTTTTACAGAAGGCCGTGGCTGAGGGTAGAGTGAAAGAATACTGGTAATCAAATCTTCTTTTATTGAACTATAATTGACATACAATATTCTATTAGTTTCAGGTGTATATCATAGTGATTCAATATTTATGTATTTTGCAAAATGACCTCCACAATAAGTCTAGTTACCATCTGTCACCGTACAAAGCTATTACAATATTATTGACTATATTCCCTTTGCTGTACATTATATCCCCATAACTTTTTAATTTTAAACTGGAAGTTTGTACCCCTAATCCCCTTCACCTATTTCATCTGCCCCACCCCAAGCATTCCCTGCTCTGTGTATTTCTGTCTTATTCATGCTTAGTCATAACTTCCCGTGAGTTCTTACAGAAGTTCTGACTTTTATTGTTTTATTTTTATTATTTTTACTTTTGTATTCTCACCCAAGGACATCTTTTTTATTGCTTTTAGAGAGAGAGAGAGAAGGAGAGAGGATGGGTGAGAGAGAAACTTCAAGTGAAAGACATGCATTGATTCATTCATCACCCCGCCCCCACAGCCCACCACACCATGCATCCAGACAGGGGGATCATCCATTCCCAGACTGGAGATCGAACTCTAAACGTAGGTATGTGCCCTGACCTGTCATTGAACCTGCCACCCTGTGGTTATGGGATGATGCTCCCACCAACCAAGGTAAGACATAGTTTTAAAAATCCATTGTTGCTGAGGCATAAAGAAATAAATTCTGTGTGTGCATCTGTTTACCTACTTCAGGTGTTGAAGGCAGTTCAATATCCCTATGCTTCACACATCTGAAGGCCTACATTTGCTTTGAGTCAGTCTCCATCCTTCTCACCCTCACTTCCACTTACTTCAGGCTTTCTCCTTGCTAATTTGATATTCTTGTTCTGGTTTGGATTTTCTGAATAGGTTTTAGCCCAGTTCGTCCCTTCATCTGGATGAAACCCTTAAATGACTCTGTTGTATAAGGTTGTCCCAGCTCTGACATGTGGCCCTCGGGAAGCACCTCACTCTCTGATCCTTTTGTGAGCCATCCATTCTTCCCTGATTCTGAATTGGAAGTCTTGGGATTAGACATCTTGTAAGTGTTAAGGACTTTGGATATTATCAAGATCAGCAGTTCTCAACCTTTGTTCCTACCAACACTTATGAAGAATGCCTTCCACATTAACAACACATTTTCATGAGTCTAGCTGGATTGGGGAAATTCCCAGCACACTAGTAATATCATATTCTTTTTCTGCTCACTCAAGGATGCAACTAGAAATGTTAGTGAGAGTGACATTATTAATGGGATGCCTTTAAATGTGCTGTAATTTGTGGAAATTTATAAACTTCATTACTTTATGATGCCTAATAAATTACCTAATTCTCATTTGATTGAGAAATTTCAGTGAATATGTAAAGTTTTTTTCTTTAAACAATTCTTAACAGTAGAATTGTTTTAGTAGTTACCTGCATCTGAAAAGCGCAACATATCCAAAAATTTAAGAATGAATTTCACTGATTAGATTAAGTTAGGGGCCCAGACTCATTCCCTGCAGTGGGTCCCAAAGCCCCTCTTTCAGAGTTTTAGGACTTTGCATAGCACCATTTGAAAATCCAGTGCCCTTGATTATATCTTAAACTTCGAGCAATGATTCCGTGAAGTTGAACCACAATGACAGCTCACTCAATATGAGAAATCTAGGGAAATATTATTTTAGAAAGACACTGTTGAACTGTGATGGCCAAGTCCCATTCGGAATGTTGGAACTGGACTCTTATGCATTGTCCTTTCTACTCCATCTTTATCACCATGTCCCTCCAGGCAATTTGGTAGTTTTCTCAGTCTTCTCTTTGGGACTCATGATTAATGCCCAGAAGGTAAGGATGCCTCTTGTGCTTCCTCTCCCAAATCTCATCTCTATCCTTCGAAACCTCACCCTGCTTGGCTCTTGTCTAACTGATTGTGCATCTGTTCCCTGCACTCTCCCCTGGAACCCCTCTCCTATTGTCAGTGAATTCTATTACATACTCCGCACCAAGTTTTGCTCTTTCCTCAGTGTTCCTCTACCTCAGTTAATGACCCCACCATTCTCCTCTTGCCCTCTGAGTCATTGTCACTGATTACTCTCTCTCACATACCTTCCACTTCATATTAGTCACCAATTCCTGTTGATTCTGGATCTAAAATGTCCTCAAGTCTGACATCATCATAGTCTCTAGACTATTAAAATAACTTCTTGCACAGAGTGTTGAATATAGTCAGCACTCAAAGAAGTTTGTTGAGTGTAGTATTGGCTTTTATCTTTTCCAAGTGTGTGTGCTACCTTACTTACTGCCTCTGCCACCTTGTTTTGTTCTTCCAAGCTTCAATCTCACATTTGGACAAAGATGTTTAAGATTGTTTTCTGTTCAATAGTTGCAGTGGGCTGTCCTTTGTAAGACTAAAAGTTGTAACCTTAAGACAAGATTTTCATAGAGTATATAGCAAACATTAGGAATTTTATTCAATTTTATCTTACAGAGCAGCAGTTCCCAACCTTGATTTTCTTTTGACTTGGTATTTTGGAGATCAGTGGGAGAAAAGAAGTGAAATAACAACATGCTTGGAACTGCACATGACTTAGAGGCATTTTTATGTTGCAGCCTTTAAAAACTTGAGTTTGCGAATGTGGTATTTTTGACAAAGTCATCTGATGTGTGTAACTTAATCTCCCAGTGTCTCAGTTTACTTGTCTGGAAAGTGGGTGTTTTAATGTTACTTCAATCGATTAAACCCAGATCATAGGAATGCAAACATAATCATATAATTATTGCAACATTCTCAACACAGGACATTGTTTGAAGTAAGCCCTCAGTAACTAGAAAGTATTACAGTCAATCCAGAGGAGAGATTTTTAAGAAACCAACAGTTTATAGGTCTCATTTGACTCATAGGTGTATTTAGTTTGGCTTACACAGTGTTTTTGTTTCTTTTTAAATAAATTAGTTCCCAAATTTAAAAAAATTGGGAGATCTATAAAATACATGTTTGGGACTTCTTTTGATAAAATCAGAGAATTTGGCAACAGTGCTTGATAATGGTCAAAAACTCTATTAGGTTTATCTTAGTTACTGCCATTATTTATTATTTTACACCAAGGGGGCATCATTCTTTCTCTATAAGCTGGACTAGAGACTTTTGGTGGACCTATGCTGCTATTTTAAGGATTTAAAAATTGGAATTAAGCTGTGCTAACTTTTGCAAACAATAGTGATGTCTCTTTAAAGAATGAGTATGAGTCACAGTCTTCTCAAGACCTTTCTCACACAGTTTAAAGAGTTACAAAACAGTTAATATGCACCGAACACCTACTATATGAGAAATGGGTAAGCATAAGCTCCTCCTTGGGAAAACCCTGCTTTTTGCTTACAGTATACAGATACGGGGTTAATATCCAGAATATATAAAGAACTATTACAACTCAACAACAATGACAAAAAGCCCCAACCCAGTTGAAAATGGATAAATGACTTGAGAAGGCATTTCTCCAAATGAGATATACAACTGACCTATAAGCACATGGAAGATGTGCAATGTCACTAGCAATTAGAGAAATGCAAATAAAACCACAGTAAGATACCACACTATACCCATTAAGATGGTCATTATCAACCCTCCCCCACCAAAATAAGTGTTTTTGACAGTTTTTGGTGTGACTGATCAAAATAACTCATTGGTCACAAAGTGTCTGACTTTAAGGCAGACATTTGGTAACATCCCTCATAGTCTCTCCTCTTGGAGAAGTATTTTAAGTTATACAATAGGGCAAGCAACCTTTTTATCAGAGAGTTGGATGGCAAAAAAGAAGACATGGTTATCAATTCTGTGGATAAAGTTTGGCAAGATAACTAACATACTAGGTAATGGGATTGAGATCCAAGATTTCTATGCAATGAGTCCTGGGCCGAACAGGGTGGACTTCATCAGGAACTATTCCAGTCACACAGAGAACATGAACTTCACACATGGTGCACGCTGGGGCTCTACCAGGAGTATCCTCTCGATCACTTCCCCATTGACACTTCTTTTGCTACCTTCTTGTTCTTTGAGACCAGCTTGAAAGTTGCCGTTACCTGTAAACCACTTCTCAATCTCCCCAACCCCCAGGCTGACTGAGGATTCTTTGCTGAAATCCAGTAACACTTACACTTACTTCTTTTACAACTCTCATCACACTGTGAGAAAATCAGATTGGCTTGTCCTTGCCCCTCATCCTCCTCAACAATGAGCTTTTTGAAGTATTGACTATTCATTTCTATAATGTTAACACTAATAAAAAGCCAAATAAAAACAGGTATTTAATGTCCTTGTTGAATGTATGAAATGACCTATACCTTGGTAAAAAGTAAGGTGAAGCAAAGAAACAAACAACACACAATTACAGGAACAGGGAAATATGGCTTAGGAATGGCATGCACATTTTCATTTTACAAGTAGCAGCTGAAAGTCAAGGAGACTAATGTAAACTTGTCTGCGTTACTAAGAATCACTGTTTAGAATGATGAGGAGAGTAAGACTGGTCTGTTCTGGGCGGACCCCATCTGCAGTCCCATTATAGTCGTTTCTGGTTACTATGCCTTAATGGAGACATGGACCAACTGGAGTGTGCTCAGCAGCTTGAAGAAAAGATGACTTGGACAACTTGATAACTCATTTCAAATATTTGAGTAAAATACACTTGCACTTTACATATCAAAAGGCTGGGCTGGGACCAGCTGGTCAATTTGGCAGGAAAGTAGGCTGTGGCTCCCAGTGAGGCCCAGAAGGCTGGAGGTCATGCCTTTACTGTGGTACCACTGTTTCCAGTTGTCTTGTTGACAACAGCTCAGCATGACAGTGCTTGGGGTGGACAAAGAGGACTTAATGATTGAATACAGGTTGATATTTTAAGGGATGGGTATAGGGAAAGAACTGGGATGATCTATAGAGATGTTGGCAAGAGAGTGACCAGTCTTTCTTGTGGCCAGGGGACAAAAGAAAAGTACAACAAACTCACAGATTATAGAACAAGAAATTATTTAACCCCTTATGATGATATAAAACACAAAATTTACCATTTAGGTTTCTAAATTCATTCTAAATAGTGGCTGCTTTCTATGCAAAGGACATTTCTGTATGGCAGAGGGCACTCTCATTTAATGCTGGGAAAAGCACGGGGCCAGAGGCAAATGCCAGACCTGCTGTATATTGAAGGTGCGGCTTTGGGTGAGTTCCATCACTGAATCTGTTTCCTTATTTCTAGAATGGGGATTGTAGTAACTACAGAAGAATTCTTGAAGGTCATGTATTTTTTATGCTGAAATGCCTATTATTGTGTGTAGAGCTCAGTAGGCCTGTAGGTATTGAATACTAATTTAATAGGTATTATTCTAGGCTGTAGGTATTGAATTCTAATACTATTCTAATACTTATTGAATTAGAATTATTGAACTGTGCTTTAAAAATAGTAGATATGAATCTCAGGTAATGAAATCATACTACCTTTAGATTTGGATTTCTCATTTTTTTGAGTTGATATTTATATAATACCTTCTATACGTTTTTGGGTATACGTTCTTTTTTATAATGATAGTGCAGTATCATAAGTGGGAGATGGACATTGCTAAAATCCATCAGTCTTACTCATATTTTGTCAACTTTCCGTGCATGCATTTGTGTGCACATTCAGTTCTGTGCAGTTTCTTCCCATGTGTAGATTCACTGTGAAGCCAGCACAGGCAACAGCAATGTTATCTCAAGGATTCCTCATGCTACCCTTTTATAGCCACACGCTTACCTTCTTTCTTCAACCTCTGGTAACCACTAGTTAGCTTTCCATCTCCATAACTTTGCCTTTTCATGAATGTTATATAAAAGGGATCATATAGTATGTAAGCTTGTGAGATTGACTGCCTTTTACCCAGCACACTCCCCCTGAGAGTTGTCCTATTTGTTGCACATGTGAGTAGTTCATTTCTTTTTATTGCTGAATGAGACTTAATGATTTGGCTGTATTATAGTTTGTTTACAAACTATTATGCCTTTTCACTTATTGAAGGGAATTTGGTTATTTCCAATTTTTGGCTTTTAAAAATTACACTTCTGTGAATATTCATGTGTATATATGAATGTGTATAAATCTTAAGTTTTCATTTACACTTTATTTTTAATTTTTTAAATTCATTAGAGGTACTCAGTACTTTTGGCTAATGAATAAGGAAAATATACAAATTAGAAGTGAATGGAAATTCTTTGTGGGACGTATTCCTCTTGGTCAAAATAGGAGTGATTTTGACATTTGTGTCAGTGGAATATAATTAAGTAACATAGCCTGACACACAGGAGCTTGTATATTGGGCATGTATAAAGCTAATGTATGAACACCATACTCTATGCCAGCTTCTGGTTAAGCTGCGTGTCTGTATTTACACAGGAACAATGTCTATATGCCAATAAAACACATTTGCTTGTAAACTAGCTCCCAACCAACATACTCTTCCAATTGTGACATGTGCTACAATTGAATGCCTTATTGCAAGTAAATACGAACATTTGCACAGTTTCCAATAATTACTCCCCTTCCCCAATTCAGAATGCACAGAAATGTTAGATAAATAAAATTCTTGGCACATCCATTCTTACCTTTGTAGTGTCACGAAATGAGAAGCTCTGCATGGGCGCTGATTGGTGTAGTTATAGTAACTGAACAATTATTCAAAAATATTAGCAAATTTTTATATGGTGCTTACTATATACCAATCAACTGTTGTAGGTCAATGTTACTTATTGATGTGAACTAATCCCCACTGGAGCCCTATGGTGTATACTCTATTATTAAGCTCATTTTACAGCTAGGAACACTAAGGCACAGGCAGTGATCAAGTGACTTTTTCAGTCTCACACTTAGTAATTGGCAGAACTAAGATGGACTCACATAGTCTTGTCCCAAAGTCCATTTCTTAACTCCTGTACTATTTGCAAGATTAGAATCAGTAAATAAGCCAACACACAAAAATAAAGTATTTTAATTAAAATTGAAGTTCTGGATTTTTCACTTGTCAGAATGAAACAAGAACTTCAACCTTTCTTAAATAAACTAAATTATTAAAGAAATGTGTGGTGAGCATTTCCAGGTGAAGCCTAAGTGCCTCTCCCTTTAGAATCAGACACATAAGGGCAGGTTTGCTTGGGGTCTGTTTGGAGAAAGGTCTGAGAGAACTCTTGAGGATAAGTTTATTCCAAGAGAAGAGAGAATTAACAAGCAAGCTTGGTAATTGGAATTAGGGACCAATTTTGAGTGTAACATTCTGGCTGCAGTCGAAATTTGCTTTTCAGAGTGAAGATCATGAATTCATCTCAAAGAGGCCAAGAGCTGATGATAAAAATGGAAAAATCCATTTTCACTAAAGACTTAGTACTATATTAAGTCAGTGAGCAGCATTGCATTGGTGCCCATTCAAAGGAGCATGTTGCAAAAAGTGAAGGGATGAATAGGGTGGGTACAGGAATATGTATACAGTCAGGGCACTGATCCATTAATATCACTAGGAAATTTAAACAAACCCTACCTCTGGCACCATGGGAACACTCAACACCTTTCATGGCAATATCTGGAAAATGTAGTGTCTGAGTCTCTGGCTCTGATGGCCAGGGTCAATGGTTTCATCAGTAGCATGAGGCAGTTTGCTGTGTTACTGGAGTACAGTGCCCTTGGCACAGAAATCAGCACCATGGACAGCTGATCCTGGCCTTGTGCTTGGGCACCACCCTTGCCAAGTTTCACAGTCAGTGAGAGGTTCAGCACTAGATACCTCGAAACGGTGTTGAAGGTGTACAGGGGGAAGTGGTGGGTATCAGGTGGAAGTGGAAAGATATTTATGCCCATTCAAGAGGAAGCTCAAATGGGCATTCTCAGAAAAAAAAAGCTGGTGAAAGGGAAGGGGAGTTTTTATAGAATAGATGTTCTGTAAAAGAAGGTAGGGCTACAACTTAGAGTGATAATGTTAATGACTATTAATATGATATAATAATTATTATTTATGTGGTTCTGGCACATTGATATTAGTAAGGGAAATCTGGGTTAAAAATGTAGTTGTCTTCTCTAAGAATAAGTTAGGAAGCTTTTTGTCTTGCAAGTTTTTAATGCAGTCTTGACCAAAGATAGAAAGATGCTTTTAGATTTAGAGTTAAATGTTATAATGAATGAAAATGTGTTTAGATTCAGGAACTGTACTCCACTTTCGATTTATTTTGCTTAAGGTATGAAAGAGATTCAAGTTACACACAATCAGTGCTCTCCAATGATTTAGATAATTTTTTAAAAAGACAAGTAACAGGAAGTATTCTGGTGTTGATTGCTGCATAACAAACAATTCAATCTTATTGGTATAAAAAAAACAACCATTTTATTATGATGCTGATCTGATGGGTGAAGAATTCAGACAGGGCATGGCCACATGGCTTAGTATCAGGATTCCACCAGAGAAAAAGATGTGCATATTCTTCCTGTATATTAAGAAACATTTTGCAAGGAATTGGCTTTCAGGTTCGTGAGTCTGGCTGAGCTAGTCTGAAATCTGCAGGGTAGGCTGTAGGAAAGATGTGCTGGAGGTAGAATTTCCTCTTCCTCAGGGAAACCTCAGTCTGTTCTATTCTTAAAGCCTTTCAACTAATTGGATCAGACTAACCCAGATTAGCTAGGATAATCTCCTTTACATAAAGTCAACTCATTGTTGATGTTAATCATATCTACAAAATTATTTTCATAGTGACATCTAGGTTAGTGTTTGATTTATAAAACTGACCATCACAGTTTGTCTGTGCTCCACAAATGTCTGGGACTTTGTCAGGGGAAACTCAAATGGCTGGAATGAGCCAAACCTTGGGGGAACCAACAGGGGGCTTCTTCACTCATGGGTCTTGTACCTGACTTAAAGGCTGGGCTCAGCTGAATGTGTCATCTGGAGCCCTACATGCGGCCTCTCCATCTGGCTGTGGCTTCTCACAGCATGGTAGCTGGCTTCTGAGAGGGAGCAAGAGGAAAGGAAGGGTCCGGAGAGGAAGAGTAACAATAGAACCAGGCAGCAGCTGTGTGGCTTTTCGTGATCTAGCCTCAAAAATCATGTGGCATTGGGGGAAAATGGGGACATCTGTAGTAGTGTCAACAATACAAACAAAAAAAAATGCCACATTGCTTCTGCACATCTGCACATTTTATTGATTGTGAGCATGTCATGGAGCCTGGCCAAGATCCAAGAGGAGGGGAATTAGACTTCATCTTTGATGGATTGGTGGCAAGGTCCCGTTGCACGAGAGCGTACAGGGTGAGATGCTGTTGCAGCAATCTTTGGAAAATACAGTTTGCTGTAGTGTATGAAAATGAGCATTGTCTCTCTCAATTGTAATGAAAGAAGTGCTTGGAAATTCACTAACTGTTCACTAACTCACCTTAGAAACTCAAAAAGAGCAGAATTCAAAAGCATTAGAGATTGATCTCTGTAGGTATATCACTTTTTCCTCACATTTAATAGCCTATCAAGTTTGAGGCTTACTATTAAAAATGTGACAACTTGGGACTGTCCTGGGACTAACCCACTTAAATCCAGTGACCTCTGGGAGTCGGGTAGGTATTGGAAGCTATATTAATGATCTACTGCTATGTAACAAGTTACCAGAAATTTAGTAACTTAGAGCAACCCAGAGCTTTATTATCTCACAGTTTCTACAACTCAGGAGTCTGGGCGGTAGCTTGGCTGGGCCTTTTGTATCAGGGTCTCTCACAAACCAAGGTTATTGGCCAGGACTGGGGTCTCAGCTGATGCTTGAATGAGGAAGGTGTCTCTTCCGGGTTCACATGACTTGCCAGGATTAAGTTCCTTGTGAGCTGTTAGATGAACAGTTGCAGATTCTAGCTGACTGTTTGCCAGAGGCCATCCTTAGTTTCTTGCCACATGGGCATCCATATGGAAGCTTGCCTTACCAAAGCTAATGCGGGAGACAGTCAACAGAGGCCCCTAGCAAGGTGGAAGTTACTGCCATATGCAAATCAGGGGCAAAACAGCACATCACCTCTGCTGATTACTGCTGGTTCCAAAAAAGTCAGTGTTTCTACTTACACCCAAGAGAGGGAATTACACAAAGGTGTGACTACCTGGAGGCAAGGATAATTGGGGCCATCTTAGTATGTGTCCCTCACAGAAACATTAGACTGAATTGCGAGAACTATGGAGAAGTCCTCTCCTCCTGATCACACTCTGTGGCAGGGAGCTGTAAAGGTGAGAGTGGTCACTTTGTAAGATACGTAAATGTCTAATAACTACGTTGTATACCTGAAACTAATATGATATTGAATGTCAACTATAACTTAAAAAATAAATAAAAATAAATGTGGGAGTGGGAGTCCAGCCAAAGAAAATAATCATATTCCAACTGACAAGGTAAAACACAATAGTGAGAAGTGCACAACTCATTTGTAATTCCAGGTGGCCAGGCAGATGGGCAGCCAGAAAGTCAAGCTAATCGGTAAACAATCAACTTCAGGGAAATGTTTCAGTAACATTTGACAATGGTTAAGGGGCAGATTCTGGTTCCTGGAAGGATACTGACAAGAGTAAGTGGAGAAACAACATTTTATAGGAACCGTGGATCTGAGTAATTTCCTGAAGTAGAAACTTGTATCTAGGAGAACATAGCAAAGGCCTATTTATCAAAATTGCAGAGTAAGGGGGTTTTCCAATATCTGAGTTCCTACCTAGGCTTAGAATTCTGTGAGGTCAGGGAGAATGTATCTATGGATATATTAATAAATATATTAAAACATGGTTTTAGGAGGTGACAGAGTGGGAAGCTTATACATCTCTGGGAAGAAAAACACCTAAGGGCTCTCTGTTTTTGTTGCAAGCTGAGGCCACCCTGCTATGGCTGCCAAAGAAACTGTACAGCAGCTGTGCGTGAGGAGGCACAGTGGTCAGATAGGTTGCTCCACAACCTATCCACAGTGGTTGCTCCAACTGGCTGCTGCAATGTGTAACTACAAGTGGAGGCGTCAGGTAGCCAGAGGTGGTTCAATTTATATCTCTTTTGCTATTCCTGCTAGACCACCAGCTGAACATGGCTCATTTGGATGCCAATTTTGCCATCAAAATGCACTGATCTAATATTGATGGTACTTTAAAATTTTTTTAATTTGTTTTATTCTCACCGGAGGACACTTTTTTTCATTGCTTTTAGAGAGATAGGAAGGGAAAGGGTTTAGAGAGCAGGGAAGAGAGGGAGAAAGAAAGGGAGAGAAGAATTGATATGAAAGAGAAACATCAAGTGGTTGCCTTTCATGTATGCCCTAACCAGGGACAAAACCCACAACCTAGGCATGTGCCCCAACCAGGAATTGAACCCATGACCTCTCGGTTTGTGGGGAGAAACCCAGCCAAGTGAGCCACCCTGGCCAGGGCTGATGGTTCTTATTTTTAAAGGTAAACCTCTTTCAATATAAACTCCTGAACCCCAAGACACACACACACACACACACACACACACACACACACACAATCACCTGGAAGCTGCCACACTATTTCTGGCCTATGAAAGGCACAGAATTTTTAATGCATTCTCATTCTGCCTCAGAATATGAAGATAAAACCCTAGAATGTCTTCCAGGTACTCATACACAGCGAGAATTTTTGTAAAGGAACAGAGTTACCTATAACAAAGTCCAGGAAGAGCCTTCCAGAACCCTGGGTTCAAAGCATTCAGCAGACTCTAAAACAAATGAAATTGAATAGCAATTCAATTTCAAGTAATGTCAGCTGGGAAAAAAGTGACCTAGAACTATTTCTGATATGGACTTTATTTGAAAAGTAAAGTACATTCTACACAAATAGAAGCTTTTTGATTGTGTCTAAATAAAAATTTCTGCATGAGTTCTTTGTGGTAGTAAATATGTATGCCTTGGACACTTGTCAGTGGTTGATAGTTTTCCAGTAATTTAGTAGTAATGGCTTTTAAGGCATATGTGCTGTGATACCCAATTTCTCAGAATTGATTCTCTAAAATATAGCTGTATATTGATAGCCCCTTTTCAATTGTATACATTACTATATTCTATTAAGATGTAGATGTTCTGTTTTCCTTTTTATAAAGGATTTTCTTATTGAAGCATACCATATTTTTGGTATACCATACCATATCAAAATTTGCACAATTATAGAGTTACAGTTGGACGAGTGATCCTAAAAATAAATACTTCCATGTAAGCACTGTTCTGATCAAGAATTACAATATTACCAGTGTTCAATTATTGTACCCTCCTTTCTCTACAAAACAAAACAAGAAAAAAAAAAAAAAAAAACACCACCATCTGGATTTCTAATATCATGAATGGTTAGGTCTGTGGGAAGAATAAAGAAGAGGAAAAGTAGAAATGACTGCCCAGTTTCTTGCTTGGGTGACCAGGTGGGTGATGGTGCCAGTGGCTGATGCCAGGAACACAGAAAGAGGAAGTCTCTTGGGCAAGGGGGAGGCAGTGATGAGTTCATTCTGGACAATGTTGACTTCAAGGTGCCTTTGGGAAATACAGGTGCATGCAGGAGTATGGAGTCTGAAGATCTTAGTAAGACCTCGAGATGAATGTGACCAGGGACTTACCAGTCTGTGATAGGTGGTTGTAAACACCATGAAACCAATGAGATATCAGATAAGAAAACTTATTATGTAAAGTGAGAAGGAAAGTGGGCCGAAGACAAAGCATCAACATAAAAAGGACAAGCAGAGGAAGAGAAATTAATAAAAGAGACCAAGAAAGCATTGTCAGATGTAGAAAGAGAAGGAGGACAGAGAAAAGTAATCGGTTTAAGGAGGGAGATATCAGCAGTGTTGGCTTTGGAGAGATTTCTGAGATAATAAATGCGGTCATTGTGTTTGGACATTAGAACCTCATGACTTCAGTTGAATAAAAGGGAAAGAAATCAGATCCTAGTGATCTAAGAAATGAGTATACTTGACTCTGGAGATGTTTATATGAGAAAGAGAAGAGAGAAAACGTTTAGTCCTAAAAGGGACTGAGGGGCCAAAGGGCATTTTTTTAAATTATGGGGCGTGTTTTCCTGCACATGGAGAGGTAGGGGTGCAGCATGGAAGAAGGAACTGGGCTGATCTCGAGGAAGGAGAGTTCAGAGGGGGGTAAATAGATTGAGAAAATTTGAAACTGTAGTTAGAGATTTTAGAAGAAGATAGCAATTCTGAGTAACTGCAGGATTCTTTGCTTTCTGAGATATTTGAATATATATAGTAGCTTGCATTATTCTTATAATCAGAAAAATCAATAAAGATTAAAATAAAGGTGTAAGAAGGAACTGGATTTTCTTTGAAGATTTAAGAGAATCAAATTGAGAAAAGTCCTCCAAAATATGAAATTAGATATTGAATATTATTCTCCTTATACTATTGTTATTCAAATGAAAAACACTTATTTGAAAACCAAGAATGTGTCCTATTTGTGTGGAGCATCATTCTGATTTTTTCTGAGCTAATAGAGGAGCATTCCCCTGGAGAGAAAATGGTTTCCTAAACATCTACATCATATAATTCATTAGAAAACAGTATCCTAGGACGACTGCATTGAGGAATTTGATCATCTATTATTTTCTTTCTGAATAGTATTGTGATATTATTTGTGCCATAATTTGCTTGCTTTAGTACTATGTTTAATAATTCCAAAAATAACTGATTGATTCCAGCAAAATTTGACAAGGGAAAGGATTTGGCAAAGAGAAATGCTACACTTCAGAAATTAGTGCCTTGTACCACTCAATCATTTTCCCCTCTTTGCTAGATTGTCTCTTCTGGTGTAGCTAAGAAGCTGGAAAATGAAAAATGACAAACTATCCATTATAACTGAATGATGGAAAAAACAAGATGCTTAAGTAAAGTCACAGACTATTATAAATTCATATAAGATTCTGAGGATTCCTTCCCTTTGCTCTTTCCTTCTTCCCGCACTGGGTGGATTGGGACAGAATATCCAATGTATTGGTGAGCAGTACTGAGAAAACAGTACTAAGTCAGAAATAGTCAGGTATGATACAGTTGGATCCAGTCTTTGCTATTCTGAGATGGACAATGTGATGGTAAAAAAAAATTACCATCTTAATCATTTTTAAGTGTTCGGCAGTATTGTTAAGTATATTCACGCTTTCATGCAACCAATCTCTAGACTTCTTTTGTCTTGCAAAACAGAAACTCCATACCTATTAAACAGCTTCCCTTCCCCCCCATCCCAGCCCCTGGTAGCCACCATTCTACTTCCCGGTTCTGTAAATTTGACTGCTTTAGATTCCTGCCATAAGTGGGGTCATACAGTGTTCACCTTTTTAAGAAGAATGTAGATGTTGAACTATGTCTTCAGGCAGAGATGAAAGTAGCTGCATAAGTAAGTGGTTAATACACTGTGAAAGGGTATGTGTCCTTACCATGCATGTACTGAGATAGGCAGAAGCGCCTATCTCGCGGCCATTGTGTTCCTTATTTATTTTCCTCAGGGGCAGTCTCCTCTTAGGTTACGTGTATTTTGGCTGCTATATGTCTGTATCTGACTTAGCTTGCAGTTCTCAACTCGAGGAGGATCTTTGGGCATCAGTTATGTAGGACTCAGCAGTGTAAGCTGTGGTCCGCAGGACAGAGCAGCACTTGCCTCCGGCCCGGAAGGAACTTGGGTTCATGTGTTTTTCCTTTAACTGCAGTGGAATGGAGTATTTTGATTTAGCTTCGAAACACAGTTTGTTGTTGTTGTTTTTCTTAAACTATATTAAGTAAATGAGCTTTTAAAATTTTTCAGCAAAATAAGCTGTGTGATTTCTTTTTTTAATAAAATGTTTGTCTTTGGCTTATTTTTCTTTCTTTTTTAAAAACTTATTGTTTTTCAGTAACAGCTGTCCCTCCTTTTTTGCCATTGTTCATCTCTACCCCGCCCTTCCCCCCATAGTCAATCCACCCGACTGTTGCTGTTTTTAAAGAAACAGAGCATTACAGTGGGAAATCTACATGCATGTTTATGTAATAATGTAATAATGAATGCAGTCACATGTATAAGAAATTTCAGTATGTGCTTTACTGCTGCATTGCTCTTTTAATCAGCAATTCCATGTCATTAGGAATTAGTAAATATTTTTTGTATCTGTGGTTTCTAAGAGACGAGGCCCTGACACAGTTCTGGTTTCTTGAGTTTTGTGCTTAATCTTACTGAACAGTTTAGGGGATTCTCTTTCCTGTTTAGCCAGGAGAAGGCCTCCCATGAGGCACCACACCAACTCCATATGGCACCTTAGTGTGATGGAGGGAAAGGGGTCTCTTCCTCAGGACACATGACTTCTCTCTGACAGCGTATGGTCTTGATAGAGCAAAACACTTGGTCGATGATAACTCGGTCAACTACATGAATGATGGCCTCTAGGGTTATGCTGTATACAACCTGCACAACTGTATGCAAAATCCTTCACAAGCACAATGGCAGTGAACAGAAAATTAGGCAGACCACCTGACTCACTGTCCTCAAATGCACAGGGACTAACTAAGTTCCTAACTAAGTAGGTATGTCCAGTAGATGTGTCAGAGGGACAAAATGAGATGGAAATCTGGAACTTGGGTGTCAATATTATGAGACAGGCAGAAAATGAGAGCTAAGTATGCTACCACAGTGGGGACCTGGGAGGTTGGGATTGCCCAGAGCCAAGACTTGGCTGAACAAATGGAATGCATGTATTTTGGATCAGGGATGTCGGTATTTGAAGCGGCATTTTACAGAATTATAATCCCAGTTTGCCTAGGGATGTGTAGTAAATTTAAAAAAGCAAGAACAAGAAGAGGGCAATTATCAATTATGTTCTCAGTAGTAATAGCAATAATAACTGGCATTTACACAATGCTTAGGACATTTTTAATACATGGTATCTTTGAGGCAGAAGAACTGTTATGCTTTCTAATTTTATAAATAAGAATTAATAAGTTTCATGACTTACTCAATGTCATAGGGCAGTGTATGATAGATAAAACTTGATTTTGAAATCAAATTGTTCTAAGTTCATGACTTTTTTAATGTATTATGATTTTTTCTGATAAAGTTCTATCAAATTATGCTGATTAGACTACTCCCTAGATTTCTACTGCAAGTCACCAAGTTCATTTCCCTTTATATCTGGGCACAAAATACAAACCCCACTCCTCACCAAATTATTATATAATAATATATAAAATTATATATATTTAAATTTATTACATATAATAAAATTATATGTATATAGGGTTGGGCAAAGTAGGTTTACAGTTGTTCATATGGAAAATCATATAATAATAAATAATAATACAAGAATAAACTGTTTTGCATACTCACTACTGTAAACCTGCTTTTGCCCCACCACGCATGTATATAAAATATATAAATATGTAAATATATATTTATATATATTACCTACATGGGAGAAACTGATGCCAACCCCTCCCAGGCCTGGCCCATAATGCAGTGCTCTTCTCTCCCTCTCCCTGTCTCAATGGCAATACTCAGAGCAGCCTTAGAAACCACGCGTTGGAGATCGGGGAACCCCATCAACCTGAGTCTGTGAACATGGAAAAAGCCCTGCCTCTTTTAAGATATAAGCTTCTACTGAGTTTATTGAGCAAGAAATAAACTTTTATTAAGTTAAGCCAGTGATAACTTAGTATCATGCTCTCTTTACATTATTTACATTTAGCCGCTACTGTTAAGCTTTTTCTGTTAGTTGCTTATCTGTGACTGAAGTTATTAAGTGTAGGTGCCCACCTTTTTCTTCAAGGCTCCTGCCATGCTAGTACTTCTACTCCTTCCCCAGTTCACCTGGTCTTTTGAAGCACATGAAATTAGGCTATGCCACTTTGGGCTCCGCTTTTTATGCATGTATATATTCACCTACTTCCCTCTTCATCGCTTCCCCCTTGCATTAAGGATTTTCTCCATTAGTTTACTAAATTTTTCACCATTACTATTTCTTTGCTCTCCAGTGTTTAAATGTCAAGGATACTATTCTTTGACCACCTCTTCTTATCTTTCTAGCTCACTTACTCTGGTGTCTCAGCTCCAGTAATTCTTGAACACCGTTAGGGAACCCAGCCCATTAACCTCACTACTCGCTCACTGACCAACATCCTCGCTCACAGGCTAGTTAAGATTAGTCTGTTGTTAAATAGTTTCCATGTACACATGTTCAGCTCTCTCGCCCCATTCCTCTTACTGGTTTTGCCTGGAAAAATTCCAGCTCTCAGTAATTTCAGCTTCCTTCCTATTCAGTCCCATGAATCAACACAATTGAATGTAGCTGAAAGAAAAATGCAACAATGCTTACCCAGTCTAACTAAATTCGTGATCACAGACCTCAGCTAGATTTGGTGTCTGACCCTCCTGTACTTTCCACATATACTCCCCCCAGCTCAGTGATTCTATCCAGGTCTGTGGCTTTAAATGTATCCTATGTGGTTGACTCCCACGTGTATACCACATCTGGATACCCACTGCCTATGTGCCCATGTAATAGGCCTCTGGGACAGCCCAGCAGCCATGGAGACTGGGTGCAATACCCAGCACAGTCCTTGTCCCGATCTCCTCACCACTCCTGTGACATTAGTGAAAGAATAAAGAATAGCAACTATTTATTCAATGTTTACTTTGTGCTGGGTACTTTAAACATAAAAATTTATTAATCCTTACAGCAAATCTACTAAGTAATGCCATTATAATCATCTCTGCTTTACAGAAGATGAAGTTGAGATTCAGAGCCCAAGTGACAGAGTCAGTATTTAAACTCACTAATCAGAGGTTAGCAAACTTTTTCTGTAAAGGGTCAGATAGTAAATATTTTCAGCTTTGTGGCCTCTACTGTCTGTCACAACTTGCTTTTGCTCTTGGACTGCGAAAGAAGTCATAGGCAATATACAATGAACACACACAACTGTGTTCCAATAAAAGTTTATTTACAAAAACAAGTGGGTCACATTTGACTTAACATGTGGTAGACTGCCAACCTCTGCTTTAAACCATTATTTATGTATTGTCTGGATTACATGCATGACTTTACAGATGACTGGCCAATGAATGAATGAATGAAATCCTCTTGGCACCAGCTTTCCCTTGCTTTGTTCTCCTCAGTTTCCTCCTGAGTATTCATGAGACTGCCAGAGAATCACATCACTGCCAGGGCGGAAAACTGCACAATCATTCCTTAGGGCGGAGTGAGGAGCGCATGGGGACACATCTTACAAGTGCAGTGTTTTGCTCCTGAGATGAGTCAGGTGAGCAAGGTTCTGGCTCCCTGACAATCTACGTGGATGGCTAAAAGTTCTAAAGTTTCACTCTTTGTTGAAGGAACACGTTCCCTCTAGGATAAAGACCTAACACATCTCACTAGGACCTTTGTGACTTGTCCTGTTTACAATTTCCCTCATTATTTTCTCCCTTTACCTGCCCTGGCAACACAGGAGAGCCTGTAGGTTTTGGATCGAGCAGGTTCACTCTTACATTTAAGTCTACGTACATTGTGCTTTTTTTCTGCCTAGAAAATTCCTAATTGCTACCCTTTAGTGGCCAGGCTCACCCTAATTTGTTCATTAGGACTCTGCCTGGGGGCTCTTTTCTCCTGGAGGTTGTTCTAAACACTCATGACAAGTGATTGTCCCTGCTCTGTGTCCAATAACCTCATGCTTGCTCCAATAGTAGCTTTGCCACTGAATGGAAATGCAAGGAGGGACCCCAAAAAACTGAATTTATTTATAAAAAAGTTGTGTATTTTTTCGTACATGTTTAAACTTTAGTCACCCTCAAGGTACTCTCCATTTGATGCAATACACCTATCAAGACTTTTTTCCACTGCCCAAAACAGTTTTTGAACTTGTTGATTTTGATGCCTTTTAGTGCTTCTGCCATTTTTTGTTTTACCTCTTTCACATCAGCAAAATGTTTCCCTTTAAGGACTTTTTTTCATTCAGGGAAACAAAAAAAAAGTTGCTCAGGGTGAGATTGGGTGAATGGGGAGGGTAGGGCATGGGGGGGTCTTGCCATTTTGGATCAAAAACTGCTGAACACTCAGTGTGTGTAGGTAGGCTTGTAAATCACCCATCATTGGAATTGGAGCAGGTGTTGAAAGAGTCTTCAAAAAAATTCACTGAAACTGAACTCAGCCCCTCGCAACAATGCCAGCTGGTACACTGATACAGATGGGTTCCTAGAATACTCAACTAGCAGAGAGGCCTGTACTACAAGGGCCTGCCCTCCAGAAGATAATTCTGTGTTTTTGGTGGGGTTGGTGCCTCCTCAGAGGTCTTTTGCTAGTCTGTCTTCCTAATGTGGTAAGTGTTTTGAGAGCCGGCACTGTCTCTTACTAAATAAGTCCAGAACATAATAGAGTGCCAGGCATGAAGGAACCCCTAAGTAAGTATTTGTTGAGTGAATGAATGAGTGATGCACAAGATTTTCTTAGAAGTGGCTGACAGAAGTTTTATTTCTATTGTGTTACACAAACCTTGTTCCTCCCCTCTTGAGGTCTGATGGAGATGCCATGCTCTCTGGTCCTTGCTTAGCAGAGTGGGTAATTTATTGTGTCTTCCTCTAGCTGGGAAACCATTAGTATAGCATTTGTCTCTTGAGAGTATTAACGATCCAGAAAAGTAGGGTTTCTTTGAAAAGAAGGTTGGGTAGCTGGCTGTAATCCTAGCAGTATATAAAGTCAGAGGCTATGCATATAGAGAAAGAAGATTGATCTTCAAATCAGATTAGTTTAGCTTTACCAATCATTTTTTCCACTTTTTAACTTCTCTGAGGTTCAGTTTCCTGATCTACAGATAGGGATAAGAACATATGTCCTGCAGGAATTCAGCAGTGTGGGAAAGGGATTAGAGGTAATATGCCAAGTACAATGTCATTATCTGGTAGGTCCTAGTCAAACAGTAGCTGCAGATGTAAAGTCTCGTCATAGCACCTTGATATAGCCCCATTAGGGAATCCCAGTGTCCAGGACTGATAACAAAATAAAGAGGCCATCTTGAGACAATATAATGACAACACCAACTTGTACCACAATAGCAGCAACCCCAGATGGGGATCGTCTGCACCATCCTGAAGTGGGGAGGTGAACACACACGGCTCTCAAGTTCCCTTAAGCACACTTTAACGTGTAGGTCTTGGCCACTTGAGAACAAGGTGTGTGAACCCAAGAATTTGTCTAATGTGTTCTTCCTTGATTTGCTGTTGTTGGGGAGTACATGAGACACAAAAGGCTGATTACCGAGTCAGATAATATTTTTCTTCAACAAAATAGCACTGGGATGAGTGCTGTTGTTACTTCCAATTTCTTGATATTGAAATTTACCAACAGAAAGCTGACCACTTGACAGGAGACGTTTGGGCAAGGGGATTCCTTTTCCAATGCATTACAGGTGTTTCCCATGGCTGCCAATTTCTGTAATGTCTTGGGTGCCACAAACTGCTTTTCCTCTGCCAGCACACTTAATTTACAAGATGATCCTCACATAAAACACTGCCAGTTACGTTTTTGAGAACATGAACAATGAAACCACTGACCTAATAGTCAAATAAAACTTGCCATAAATTATTGAGCTTGTTCTTTGCTTTTCTTATAGCAAATAAGCTCTACGTCCCTTAATTATCTGAATAAATACTCTTGCAACAAATATGAGTTTTATAGATCCAGAAGGAAGTGTGAGCAATAGAATTGTGACCTCCCATTGAGATCAAAGGCTCCCCTCGGTTTAGTGAACACAAGTTGGGGCTCTTGTGCCTGGTTCTACTGCCAGACCTGGCATCTATGGCTGCCCTGTGGGATACTGGCAAATCAGAACCCTGGATAAATTGCTCAGAAGGTCTCACAATAACTTGGACTTCACCCGGACAGGCCTCAGGTAGAACC